>JANHFM010006387.1:214389-235943 GCA_032468115.1 Grayia smithii
AGCCACAGAGAAGGCTCTTTCCCGCGGGCCCGCCAGCCGACATTGTTTAGCTGACGGAACCTGGAGGAGACCAACCCCATGGGATCTTACTTTCCCAAACCTCCTTTTGGCTTGTACTGTAAATGCACATGCAGCGGGTGCTTGCTACACGCTTAGCACACAGCACGCATGCGCAGCCAGCGAACTGGTAGCAAACCAGTTCAGATTTGACCACTGGTCCTATTGCTATTGTTATGCATATACATAAGTACATACACATACAGAGATATATAGATATATGCCTTCAAGTCAATGTTAACTCCTGGTGACTGCCTGCATTAGTCTCTGCAGTTTTCTTGGCAAAGTTTTCAGAAACGGTTAGCCATACCAGCTTTTTAGAACTGAGAAAGAATGGCTGGCCCAAAGTCACCCCATTGGCTTAATGCCTAAAGTGGAACTAGAACTCACAATCTCTGGCTTCACGCCTGGTACCTTAATCACTACAACACCAAACCTGGCTGTCATAATTAAATTATAAGACATGCATTCAGTCAGGTTGGTTGTATATCTGCTGTTGCTGTATGCCAATAAGCAGCCTTCAAAAACCAGCCCTCGCACAATTAGCCAGCCTGCTTTCTAATAAAGGATTTGGGGATCATGGGTTATTTTGGCAAGATCTTTTAAAGAGCTAAGTTTAAACAGAACATTACAGAGTTTATACTCCTTTCTCCTTGTTCTTCTAATTACTAGAAGGAAAAGATTATTTCTTATCTCAGCTATGAGACATGAAAATTAAGCCAATCTGCAAATCGCCTCCAGCCTATTCAGTTCATGTTAGGAGCCATAGTCTTTTATATCATTTGAAAGGAATCTTCTAGGGGATAATAGTGACTTTTTAAAGTCTTTCTTAGTCTTTAAATCATACTTAAATGCCTTGCTGAAAGGTGTGTTATAGTTCAAATGCAGGCCATTCCACCGGTATTGTGGGTGGGGGCAAAACAAGGTGTTTTTTTTTCTACAAATGGCAAACTATTAATTTAGATATAATGCAAACTGCAAAACATTGGATGGCAGGTGTGCAAAGGGCTGAGATCTCTGCTGAGATATCTGCTGAGATATCATGATACACATTTGAACAGGTTTTCACCATCGTGGTTTGTCCCATATGCCTACAGGTTGTGCTACACCTTTACAGATACCTTAACACTCATAAGGATGGAACTATTAAATCAGCAGCTGTAAATATCAACAGTTCAAACATAAAAATTATGTTTGAACAAGTGCACATAAAAATTACGCAAGAGCCATTGGTATGAGGAAATGATAAATAATAATAATAATAAAATAATTCCTATCGTATTAAAATACAATTTGTCAAATTCAATTAATTGCCATCAAAAATGCATCGTTGTTGAGAGGAGAATTTTGAAAGTCAGGTATAAATTTGACAGGTTGTTGTTTTTTTAATGCAAATCTGAGATTAAGCTGCTAGACAATTTTTCTTCCTCCATTAATTACATTTCTAATTTTCAGTTACTGGCATCCTACACATATGTCTATGTTTTCAGTTCCACAGTTCAGCAATATTGCTTATTGTTTTTGGTGCCAGTATAGATTTCAACAGTCCAAACAAGACAGTGTATGTGAACTGACAGAGAGTAAATTATTTGTATCTGGCATAACTGATGGTTGTGTCAAAACCTTGGCATAAAATTCATTGGAAAACATATTCTTATGAATGCCTATTCATGCATGCCCAGCATTTATTATCGTGGGATATAGCCAGCTCCATGCAAGAACAAGGCCTGTTTGGGTTGGGGTTGTTGTTTTTTTAATATTCCTTACTGTGAAGACAAAGCAACTGGGCATGTGCCTGAGAGATGCTGAAGCAGAGGATGGCCTTTCACGTTGCAGATCAAATATCTTGTTTTGTAGGCAGCTTTTTATGAACAAGGCATCAGTAGTTCTTTTGCAGAGCAGCAGTAAAATCTGGTTCTCAAACATTATGGCTCTTAATATTAGAACTGAGATTTAATTATAATAACAGAATGGAGAGATGGCCAGCTAGTTGTATGGTAGTATGGGATTCTCCCCCCAAAAAGCTCCAGGTCTTCAAATGCCACAAAATACTTTCATGCTGTATCTTGATTGTTTCATATCCCTTTTTTTGGACTCAAGAAGGCAAAGAACCCATAAGAGTCTGAACTGAAGCCAACATATACATTTCCTACTAAGGCGATTGACGCTACATTTCAGTTAACTGCCGTATCATTATTTCTGTACTTATAAATGAGTGTAAGCCGTTTTAACATGGACCCATGTTTTTCCTTAATTTTGAGAAATTAAGAAGGCAAATTATGAAAGACCCTCTCTGGGATTTTGGCTCAACTGGACAGTTTGGCAGATTCAGGAGTGGACTGCTGGGGGTTCACAAGGGTTTGGCAGAACCTCTAGCTAAGATTCTGTGCAGTTCGGAGAGCCCCCAAATCCTACTCCTGGCTGGGCCCACGCACTCCACCCCTCCCCTCGCAGGAGTCCACATGTGGCCCATTTTGGATGCAGGTAAGTGCAGGGTGCACACAAAGGCTCAGGGAGGGTGCAAAATGGGCCTACCAGAAGTTTGGGGAGACTGGAAACATTTCCGGCCTCCAGAAAGCCTCCAGAACCTGGGGAGGCCATTTTTGCCCTCCTGGAGGCTTGAGAAAAGCCACTGGAGCCCAGGGAGGGCAAACACACACAAACACACACACACACACACACACACACACACACACACACACACTGTAATGCAGGAGGCCAACTAGGCCATGCCCTTCATGGCCACGCCCACCAAGCAACTGGGCAGAAAACTCCTTGCTAACATTTTTGAAACCCACCCCTGGGCAGATTACTTGTGTGGGAAAGATGAAGGAAAAGCTTTGTTCTAATCAATCCAGGATGTGGCTGGAGCTGCACTCCTTATCCAAGGAAAGAATGGAAGTTTCCATCTGAGAGGAAGCCTAGTTTTAGTTGCTTGTAGAACGTCTTTCTTCTTGGTTCATAACTGTGTTCTCTTTTTCTCACCAGACAAGCTTGAATTCTTGAAGGCAAGTAAGTCATCCCCCCTACACAGCAATAATCATATTTTCCCACTGTCTATACAGCCTGCATTTTCTTAATGACCTTTTTCCAGCCACCCATTTTGCAAAAATGATGCTTAACATTATTTTCTACAGTCTCTCCTAAAACATCTGTGCTTTCCAACTTGGGATTTATTATTATTGTTATTATTAAAGGAAATTTTAAGTGTCATTTAATCAATCTATCCTGGTGGTATCTATCCAAAAATGGATAGCCTTATTCTGACTTCTACTTTTCCTAATTAGATAGAATTTAAAAATAGCAATGTACATCTAAGAAAGTATTTTTTCCTATTCCAGAGGCCAACTGTTTTCTGTGACATTCCCACAATCAGAATGAATTGTCCTTTCAGCAAATGTATTAGAGACTCTGAAGGAAATCTCGTACAGCTGAAAAGCTAAAATTAACATGCTGATGATATTTTAATGTTTCAGTATAATCAAAGGAACATGGATTGTGCATCTTCCAATTCCAGTGTCATTCTCTTTTAATCTTTTACACATGCAAAAAAAAAAATAAATATTGGGTGGTGGGGTTGGGGAGGGGAGAAGGAATAAATTGAAAGAAGAAAGAAAGAACTTGATAATACTTTGCAAATGCTGCTGAAAGAATACAAGAAACCTATTAGAAATTTCTCCTTCCAGCTTAAAGGCAATTGCTTGTATAACAGTCCAGGTACAGCCTGACAGATTTACTAGCTCACTTGATAGAATTTCATTTAAATGTTTAGCCAGAAAAATAAACACATCTAAATGTGGGAAGCAGCTGTGAATCTATTCCCGAGTTATGGTGAACATGCAATTTTGAACATCCCTTTTTTTCAAGGTACAGGTGGTCAAATCTCTTCCATGTTATGCATATATTTGGAGTGAATTTCAGAAGCCTTCTGCTTTTCTAGAATCTTGGTGGAATAGAATAATTTCATTTTCCCCACCCTCAGCCAAAATTCCATGGAATGAAATTGGGTTGTGTCCATCCTTTTATAGCCAGATTTGTCAAACTGCCATAGTTATTAATACTGCTTTCAAACAATGTGCAGATATTATATTGTGCCTTTGGCAATGAATCTTCACATGCATATTTGGAGAGGTGGCATGTTGGCAAGGAATCAGAATTGGGAAAATGTTTACACCCAATTTCCCAAACCTGATGCACTCCAGATGTGTTGGAATAAAATTCCTATCATCCTTTGCCAGCACAATTATTGAGAAGATGGGCGTTGTAATCTATATGTTAAAAAGGCTTATTTAAAATATATGTTCTGTGAAAGAAGAAGAGTTTTGATTTACTGCAAGTGAATTTCACACAATATTAATAAGGATTGGGAATCTTCATGGGGGCCAGCTCAGGACTACAGTGTGTAGCTGTATGTAATGAGCTAACAACAGGAAGGAAGAACTATCTTTACATTATGTCATAATATTTACTCATCCAATCCAGTCTTTTTACTCAGATGGTGGCAAGTCACCATAGTTATTTCCATTACCTGTAATAGTGTAATATGCTTATTTTTAAGTAGCGATGGCAGGTTTATAATCCAGGATCTGTTATCCTGTTATGAAAATCTTTACTTTATGCATTCTTCCTGTCCTGTAGAATTGCTAAAGAAGAAAAAAGCAGAGACAACAATCATAAGTAAAGGGTTTGGAGTAACTTCTAAGACAGTGGTTCTCAACCTGTGGGTCAGGACCCCTTTCGGGGTCGAACAACCCTTTCACAGGGGTCGCCTAAGGCTATTGGAAAACACATATTTCCGATGGTCTTAGGAACTGAGACACCGCTCCCCTTGTGGTGATACATGAGGAACTGTATTAAAGGGTCGCAACATTAGGAAGGTTGAGAACCACTGTTCTAAGAGCTTAGGAGAGAAGAGAGAAATATCTTGGAAGCAGGAAAAGAACAATGTTAAAGCATCCGGTTAAGGAGTGCATTATTATTTTTTTAAGAATCTTAAGGTCATTTAGGACATAAAGAAAAGATGGCTATTACTTCAATGGGGATACCATGTCTGCAGTATACAGAATCAGTTTGCCAATATACAGCAGCTAGTAGTGCCATGGCTAATGCAGGGACAGAGCTGCCAATCAATCAGCATTGGAGGAGGACCATGGGACTACAAGTATGGATGCCAAGACACACTTTTTTGTGTGTAGAAGCCTACATTTTGGATTTCTTCTCTGATTACCTCAGGAAAAATCAGCAAGAGCCTTTCTATAGTTGAACCAGGCCATACACCTGACCTTCTTTAAGGTCACCAAATTCTGTCCTTGAATGTAAAGATGCAGAAATAACAACAACAACAACAACAACAATAATAATAATACGTTTTCTCTAAACCTTACACAAACAGTATGGAATTCTTTCTGTAAACTCTTTCGTGTAAAAGACACAAACCCAAAAGTATCACCCCATCACAGAATTGTCACATTATCTTCACATTTCTACAGGTTAAAAATTCACTGTCCATTGACTGTCTCAATGATTTATTCTGATTATAAGGGGAGGTGGGCAATGAATGATAAACTGTTCATTTTTTTCATATCTTCCCAATTGACAGATTCCAGTCTGTAGATAGATAAATTTCAGGAAGACTTAAATATCCATGTACTTTTTTTCTTGGAAAATTGATATTTTATCAAAAATGTAGGAATTCCAGAAACAAAATATGCCCAGAATAGAATGAATGCTAAACTTGCTAAAACTTTTGCTTTAACTAGATACTCCAAAACTATATTAGTTCAATGATACCAATATAATTCCTCTCTGTAGGAGTGCATGCCATATATTTCAGTTGCATGTCAGTTTAATTACTTGTTTAAATAATTATTTCAGCTCTCCTTTTGGTTTCAAGGGGCATACAGCTAGGGCCAAATTGTCTTGGAATAAATTATATATAAATTTTCTTTTTAAAAAAAATCCTGTCATTTTCTTAATTGACTCTAAATAAAGTTCCAAGCAAAACATCACTTTCAGTTTTGTCTGTTTTGAGTTCATGGCTTCCCTCACTGAAATAATATTGTCAGTGTCCATTTTTCAGATCCAGTGTTTGTACTATCATAAGCAGGCCTGAGTGAAGACTCACAAAAAGCTCAATAATTTTTCACATACGGTACTCATTTTCCAAGAAGTCTCATAACCGTGAGATGTTACACAGGTATAAAACAACTAGATACTGAAGAAGCCCTTTGTCCTTCCTGCCTCTGTGTTGTGAAAAGTCTGATGATTGGGAAGACCTCCAGAACAGAGAGCAACATTAAGGGTCTTCTCTGATCCAGTGAAGTTATGAGGAAGAATGCCACCTTCCAAACCTTGGTTATTGAATTTGAGAACACTCATAGATTTTTCTATAAACAATCTGACTTTAAAACATGCCATTATACAACCAAGCTTTTTTAAAAAGAAAAAGGAGAAGAAGAGAAGTTGAGATGTTAAACATAACATTCCACTAAATCTTCACTGGGTAATAAATTATTGTTGCACGGAGAGTCAAAATAATTATTCCATTAAATTTTAGCTAGTTGTTTAGTCTTTTTTTTTCCAGCCCTTTCTCCGAGGCAACATAATCTGCTTCCAGCAACATATGATTTGTCAACCATGTCTGTTCTTGAAGAGGTCTATTATCCATATGCTGGTTACTACCCAGTATGACTATTATAACATGCTCTACATGGAGATGCCCTTGAAGGAAATTCAGAAATTTCATCAGGGTCCAAATTCAGCAGCCAAGCTTCTGTTGGGTGGTTCCCAAAGGAGCACATGACACTAGTTTTGACAAAAGTATATTTCCTATCATTTTCAGAGTCAATTGAAAGAGCATTTGTTGAGATTTAAATCATTTCATGCCTGGGTCCTACATACTGAAGGAATTGCTTCCCTTATCTGTGTTGAATCAAGAATCCTGATGGACCTCTAATAAGAATTTTTTTGTGGATGCTGATTTATACTAAATTAGAATTAACTAGGAGTACGACTTTTTCAGTGGTGGTACTAGTTTTATGGAGACCTCTCCCAACGCCTCTCTGACCTATTTTAAAAAAAGATTAAAAACTAATAGAAGAGAATATTTGCAGCTCAGAGATGAACTGTGGGGTCCTAGGAGCTCTTTGAGCTTGGTTGTTTTCTTATAGATGTTTCATTACCCAATTAGGTATTATCACTTATAGGTTCACTGGTAACATCAACATTATTCATAATCCCATATGCAGCAGGATGCTAAGAAGTGTTTACCAATGTTTCCCCTACACATTTGAGAATAGTATGTTTTCTATTTGTCCAAATCCATGTAACATCTCCAGCAGTTGTTGAAATGAGGATGAGCTTTTCAATTCCATTCATTAGATTTGTATCCTGCTTTTTCTCCAGACTTTCAAGATGTCATACATACCAGTCCCTCATCCAATCTTTTTCCATCATACTCCTTTAAAATGGCTAGCCTGAGAAATACTGATTGGCACAAAATCACCCAGTGAGGATCCTGGGTTCTGATCTAACACCATTATACTGCATTGGCTCTTTCTTTCATTGCATTTCAGCTGTACAGTATGTAAATATCCTGTTTCAGTTCTGTGGTGTGAACTGTAATTGATAGTTTATTCTCATATGCGTGAAATCCTCTGTTCCCCTTAATTTATTGGTAAAAGCATATACATTTCTATTATTACAAGAACTAATAGCGGTATTCCTAAAAGGCTTCCTAGCCTGATTATTACATAAAAAAAAAATCACTTCAGAAAATCAAATGAGAAAAAGTGAGTTTTGGTCAAGAGATTCATTAATCTCCTATATATCAGCTTCATTTTTTAAGTTAGACATTCATCCATTCTGCTCACCCTCCTTGATGCATGGATGGATATGGTTGGTTGCTGTGCTGTCACATTTAGTTTAACTTACCACCGACACAATACAGTACAGTATAATGACTAAAAGATGTAGCTTCTTATCCTTTGTGCCATGCCATTTTCAGTATCTCATGTCTTTGTAGCAGCAGCAGCGAATCTATCATGTTTCATCTTTTGCTTGTAAAGTAGCTTTGGCATTTTAAATGTACTGATCTGGGTGTTGTCTAAGATGGAAAGAGGGAGGAAATCTGTAATCTTGAAGCAATATCCAAAGGTTTAAATACTAATCCTGTCATTTTCTGTTATTCTCCCACCCCGCCCCCACAAAAAAAATCCCCACTACCTGGTAGTGATTACCACATTACAAGGAACTCACCTATATTACAGGGTAATTGAGAATTTATCACCTCTGTTTGTTAAGAATGTTGAGATCTTTTGTGAATATATACAAAGGAAATGAGAAGTACCATTATGAGAATGTCACTTAGGATATCATTAATCCTCATCAATTACCAGTGAATCATGTCTCTGCCAAAGCAGTTTCAAGCATTCTATTATACAGCCTCTATAATTAGTTTAAATATCTATTGTGCTATGTACAAGCTGGACTCTGCTTTATGAGCTCATCTATACAAAGACTGGAGTGACTATTACACATCTTCTGGTGCCAGTTACATTTTGCATCAATCTTTAGCTACTGATTGTCTATATTTGATCCTACAGATTGAATTTGTAATTGTGCAAGCCCTTTAAAATAAGAACATGGGAATTGCTGAGCTGGGTCAGGCCATGCAGAATATTGATCTCGTTTAATACTATCCGCCCAAGAATGGCAATCCAGATAATTCAAGAGGGTATTTCAATACTTCAATAAATAAGTAGGCTGTGATGGGATATTTCCCCATGCAGATGCTCAGAATCTTGTAGCGCAAAGCATATTGTATCTGAAATGGTTTGTTCTGATTCTCAAATATACATATCCCTACTGCATCATTTTCAAGTTCCATTTATAATGGTGGCAATCATATCTCACATTAATGAGTTCCATTGACTGACCATTGACTCATCGCGGGTGAAGCATATTGCACACCGGCCTATCAATCACTGCAATAACAGTTTCCAAATTTACACACTGTAAGACTGAATGTTTTGTTTTATTTACTCCATTCATGACTTTATACGAAAAATATGGTTCAAGATTATCCCTTTTCCTCTTCCAAATATCATCAATATTTTTCTCATTTAAATTGCTGTACTGTATCTCTTGAAGGATTCCTGAAGAAGGACAGATTTATTTATTTATTTATTTATTTATTTATTTATTTATTTATTTATTTATTTATTTATCGCATTTGTATGCTGCCCTCTCTCCCGAAGGACTGGGGCGGCTCACAGGTAAAAGACATAACAATAAATTAAAACAGAATTAAAATAAATGCGATAATTACACTACCCCAATTATGGGGTGGAGATGCAGATGGAGATGGAGAATGCAGGCTGACTTCTCTCTATCTGTAAGTCTCTGCATCTTCTTTCAGTATATAACAAGGAAGTAAGGATGCTATATTTATGGTACCACGTTCATAACATGGATGAAGATGTTATTTGTTTCATTAACAGACATGTATGTTGTATGTTCACAAAGTGTTTCAATCACTGATCTTAAATAAATAAACATTCAGAAGAGTCCTCCCTGGGTTTATTTTGAATAATTTACAATCCAGATGTAAGGGAATGGTAGAATAAAAAAAATAAAAGAAAAGTGATAAATTAAAAAATAAACTAAAAATAAACAGATGCAAAAGAACCATGAAATGAAAAATTATATTTTTAAAATAAATAATATATTTATAGTATACAACTCATTAGAGTTTCTATAAAGCTCTGGATGTGTGATTTTGAATAAAAACAGCTAGGACTTTATTAAATACACTTAGCTGAAATAAATAATGCCTTCTTTTCTTAAATGGGTTTACTTTTACATATCTTCTTGCCATGTAATCCAGGGAGGTTTAGATAGATAGATAGATAGATAGATAGATAGATAGATAGATAGATAGATAGATAGATAGATAGTGATAGAGATGATATAGATATAGATGATATAGATATAGATATTGAAGGAATTAGAAAGCATTTGGAGAGCCCTAGAATTAGAATAACAACTATCAAAGAATAAGTCTAATTGTGATGGTCAGGACCCCAATTAATTAAAATAAATATTCATAGGTTAAAAAGATACATGTTCTGCCCTGGTATAAAGGCAACTTTATATGTGTATACACTCAGACATATACCTACACAAAATGCGTATGTACTTGTGCAAAAGATTCAGTTATGTCAGGAATAAAGAGAGTCAAGTAGAACATGATATATCCATTTATTTATTTATGTATTCTTAATGCAAACACTTATATATTAATATATGCACACATCCTAGATGCAAATTTGTTATGATTTTGCATGACTAACTCATTTCAGTAAATTGTAACAAATCATTGTTCTTCTTTCTACTTTTAATAAAGGGATGGTTATGAAATAGCCCTGATTAGTCACTCAAAATAGCATAGCTATTCTTTAGCACTACATTGAGACCAATTTCCACATACACAGATATTTCCAAGAATATAAAAACAAGTAGGGTGAGATTACACACTTCTGGAGTAGCAGAGAAGGCAGCCAATAGGAAGCAACACTCTTAAACCATGGCTGATCTGCAAAGGCATGCAGGTAGTCCTTGACATATGACCACAATTGAGCCCAAAATTTCTGTCAGTAAGCCATACAGCTGTTAAGTGAGTTTTGTCCCATTTTATGACTTTTCTTGCCACATTAGTTAAGCAAATCACTGCAGTTGTTAAGTTAGTAACACGGTTGTTAAGGGAATCTGCCTTCCCCATTGCTTGCCATAAGGGCATAAAAGGTGGTTACATGAACCTGGGACACTGCAACTATCATAAATGCATGCCAGTTGCTAAGCATCCAAATTCTGATCATGTGACCTGCAATGGTTATACAGTAAGTGTGGAAAAGTCATGTCACTTTTTTTCAGTGCTGCTATAACTTCAAAGATCATTAAACAAATGTTTGTAAGTTGTTTTTTCAAGCAACGATCTGTGGTCATTTGTAGTTCCTGCCCCTTTATTTATTATCTTCTAGTCTACTCATTGAAAGTAAGACAACCCCACTACTCACCTCACAGAAAATTAGATCCTTCAGCAGAAGAACCCTGCTTACTCCTAATGGGTAAATCTGGTGATACCAAACAATTTTCTGCAAGTTAGGTTATAACTTTGTAATGATCTTCTACCTGTGCCTTTTCCAGAAAAATAGTAAGCATTATCTGGTATTAAGGATTAAATTGAAAAACGTGTTTTTTTCATGAGCGAGAATACCTGAAGATCCTTTACAACCACATTTTTTTACTTAAATATTGCTGTTATTCACTTTCACTCCACATTGGACCTGGTATTTCAACTTAGTAACAATGCCATTGCTAGATTTTTTGACCAAAAAAAATCAGGATATCTTGATTGTATGTTGATAGGGGAAAAACAGAGGAAATGATCAGACAAAAACAGGCAACCAAAAAAAAAATGGTGGCCATAGGTTTCAAAAAGATTATTCTTTCATCCAGGTTTCTCTGTCTCCCTCTGATAGAATTGCTCTGCTTATTTATTTTATCTTTCTTGTATTAAGAAATCTTACTGAGGCTAATATTCTATGCATACTTACTTGGAAGCTAATCCCTGCAAGATTTAAGTTAACCCACCTGGACATAAAAGCACTAAATACAAAAAGGGATTCTTGAGTACCATCTTCCTGTTTAAAACTGTTTATTGCAATACAATGTGTACACATGCACTTTAAGGTAAATTAATATTTGTTCTTACTGTACAATTATTCTCTTGTAAGAGATTTTGTTTGCAAAGTTACCAGATGATTAGAAAAAAAAAATCTAATATGCACCTTCCCACTGCAAACTTTTTCAGATAAAAATCTGCTAAAACTGCTGTGTTTCCCCGAAAATAAGACCTCCCCTGAAAATAAGCCCTCTTCCAAAAATAAACCCTCCCCCAAAATAAGCCCTCCCCCAAAATATTTAAATGCATGCACAGCTGGTCCCCACCATTTCCTCTGGTTAGGGTTAGGGAGACAGAGCTGGAAATCAGGTAAGAGGGCAAGAGGAGCCCCTTCTTGCTCCACGTGCCCCCAAATAATAAGACCTCCCCAAAAATAAGGCCAAGCGCTTATTTTGGGGTTCAAAAAATATGATAGGGTCTTATTTTCAGGGAAACACGATAAGCAGATTTCTAGAAGCCCTTTAACCTGTTATGTCACTTATTCTTGAACACTACATCTAGAATTTACTTCTTAATAAGAAAAAGAATGTCCCTCCCAATACCAGTTTTGATCTGACATTAATATTGTCCTTATCTCTTTACTATGTTGAAAAAGAACTGATTCTTAGGGCCTTCTTATGTAATGCTTAAAAGATAAAGTTAGAAAACAGTTCTAGTCAGTAGGTACCGGTTCAAAATTACTTAAATTATACTTTAATCTCTTGTAAAATAATTTAAAAAACTTAACTAGTATTTTACAATATTGTTCTCTAATTCTTGATAATAAGTCAGTATAAAGTTATCTTCAAAAGATATACTCAATTTGCTACAGAATGTCTTAAGTTGCTTTAAGAAGGTAGTCATGGCAATTAAAAAGCACATTCACACAAGCTTATTTGTGTTAAGTTCAAAAAAGTTGTGGAGTTCTAACTTTTCAACAGAAGTGTAAGTAACTTTAATGTGTTCATACTAGAGAGTTCTGACTGTCCAAGTAGAATACACAAATAAAATGAACTATCACCAAATGTCTGAAAATTCTAAGTCAGATTTTGTGCCCTCTGTTATCTAAAGACACTTCCCAACAAGTACTGGCTATATCTGTAAATGCCCAGTTATATGTTCTACAACTATATAAAGGAGAAATGTTAAAGTACTATATGGAAATAAAACCCTGGTTGTGTATTTTAAGGAGATTCCATAATTACTGTACTTTAACTATATATTCTCCAATTTATAAATATAAATGGATATTCTCTAATTTGATTGGGAACTGGCTAAGAAAAAAAAATTATGAAAAGACCTTTAAATAGTTCACATTCTATTACCACAGATAAATACCTACATTTTAAATAGATTTGAGATGTTGAAGACGAGTAAACATATTCCAAGGTTTTTTTTTCCAATACCAAGTTATTCTTTGACATCACTTGATTGATCTTGTCTAGTGCTGAAAGCTAAGCAGTATCAGGCTTGGTTAGTACTTGGGTGGGAAATTCCTAGGGAAAACAGGGCTGTAACATTGGAAAACATCCTGGAAGAAGGCCAGGCTAAACAGCTTCCTTACTGTTGCCAAGATAGCTGCATGGACATGTCACCACTCAGGAAAGTTTATGATTAGCGAAGAATGAAAACTAAACCTTCACATGTTTATAAAACAAAAGCCCCTTTTCCTTCTGATCTAACCAAGTACCCAGATACAGAGGGCTGATGAAGCAAAAATAGTATTTATAATGAAGTCACCTTTTCAATGTTTTGCATGGTCAGGTAAAAAACATGACATGGGAGGGATATTTCAGTGTACAAGTGTAAACATTAAAAAGCACAGCAAATATATCTTAGTATAATTCTTATTTTAGACATCTTAGATTACTCACTTTTCAAAAAATAATAGCTAGATATTTCTAAGCAACAACTGCTTTTCCACATTTAAGATTATCCAGATATAATTTTACATTCTAAAAATTCAGAGTGTATAAGGCATAAACTGAAGGTTGCTTAAATAAGAACCCCTATCATTTATAACAAATGAAATTATAAGAATAGATACAAATAATGAGTATGGTGGTAAATTTTGTTATGACACAAAAAAATATGTACTCAGACAACACATTGTTTAATGAAAGATGAAATGTTTGTATTAAAAGAAAATTAAAAAATAAAATTATAAAGCCTCCCCCTAAATTTTCTTATATCCAGCAGGTACCTGTTCCCAGGTGTTCATTGGACACACCTTAGCTAGAGCAAGAATTATTATTGCCTAAGTGGAGTTCACATTCTTTCCAGTTTAATAAGGAACAGAACTGTTTAAAAAGCATGCTTCTCTGAAAGCCTATTCTTTTTTTATTGCTCTTCTCATTAAGAACTTCCTATGTAATCTTATATAATATCTGCATTTTTTTCTGAAAAAATTGTTTTAACATTTTTTAGGAACAAGAAAACAATTCTGAATGATAGATTTTAAAAAAACCTGTAGCTAGAGAAATTACAGAATAAAAGTTGGCTTCCTCTTCTACAGTGTTTCAAACACCACAAAAACTTCAAAAAAGCGACAAGCTTGCTATCAAAAATCAAAAAATGAATGAAAATAAATGAAAATAAAAATAAGACACTCTATTCACTGTATTTTTCTTGATTATGTTCCTAATTGTTTCCTCTATTTGTTTCAAGACAACTATTCTTATAAGGAAAATCTGTAAATGAACAAATTGAAGGAAGCATGACTAATACCAAAAAAATACATTTTCTCTCTTGGATGTGACAACTTTGTTTCTTAGAGGTTCGTTCAAAAATCTGAATACTCTGCAACAAATATTCTTTGCTACTATATGTATTACCGTATATTCCGGCGTATAAGACGACTGGGCATATAAGATGACCCCCAACTTTTCCAGTTAAAATAAAGAGTTTGCCAGCCATGCATCTTGCAAGGTCAGTACCCGGCGTATAAGACGACGCCCCACTTATCTGAAGATTTTAATGGGTTAAAAAGTCGTCTTATACGCCGGAATTTACGGTATATACTTTTTCCTAAATTACACTCTACCAATATTTACTAACAACTTCCATTTTCTAAAATAAATATTACAATAATTATGTCAGAAAAGTATTGTTATGGAACTGAGCAGGGGTGGGTTCCACTTACCTTTACTAATGGTTCGCAATGGGGTGCTCACGCATGTTTCTGCAAATGCATAGATCGCCCCAAGATGATGTTGGAGCAGGTGGGCGGAGCCTCCCACCGGTTTTACTACCACTTCTAAGAACTGGACAGAACCGGGAGCAACCCACTACTGGAGCTGAGTTAGTGAAAAGTAGCATTTTTAAAACTTTAATTCTCAGAAAATAATAGACTAATATTTAAGTTTCTAAAAATGTACCTCTGTAGTATTAGCAGAAAGGGAAATTATCAATTTAAAAACCATGCTTGTTTTCCAAAAGTACTGAAGTTTCACTACACAAAAATGCTTCCTACATCTCCTGTGAAAATAGAAACTTACATTTATAACAAAATCGAAAATAAAACCATGTCCTTTCCTTAAAACATTGCCCTGAATCCTTATCTTTTCTGTCACTTCCATGCCTCTTAGTAATTGAATTATCTGTCCAAAAAGTTCAAAGCAAACTATTTCATTTATTCTAAACCAAAGAAATTCAGGAAATTAAAAGAACTAGTATACTTGATTTTAATTACATTATTATTCACACTGTGGAAATTCTAAAATTCAGGACATTTTTTACACATTCTGTATTAAGAGATGATGCATATAGCAAGAGCCAATATTGCATCACACTTACCCACTCCCAGTAAGCCATGCTTCCTGGTGATGCCTTTTTCAGCTTCCGTTAACAGTTCTTTCCCGTCATAGTTACAGAAGCCAAATTTACAAAACATTTTTTATAGAAGGCAAAATGAAAGATTTCCCCCTACAGATGTTTTCCAGTGCTGATAAAGTATCATCAATGCTTCATTCCTGTGATTAAAAACAAGAAAGGAAAACTGTCTCAGTCAAGTACTTCTCAAAGATTCTCACTTGCAGTCTATAGAAAGGGGGTAAGCAGCAGTCTTAAAGTGGCAGTTACCAACTCCTAGGAGATACTCATTAATCCAAATTGGCAGCAGCTGGTTTTATTGTCTACCACTTGTCTCAATTGAGCCCACACAATTGTTAAAACTTTATCACATGCTGCTGAATCAATCAAGGCTGGCTTCAGGATTTTAACCTACACGTAACTAAGCAGTGTGAGTAAAGATTCTAACTTCAGGGCAGGGAGTTCTTATACAGAGCCACCAATTAGCTCTGTAAGAGTTAGCCAATCACTGGCTGCAACTGGTGGCCTCTGTCACATGATAGGGCAGTCCTCTCTACACAGAAAGATTTCTGAATTAGCTGGGGTTACACAAAGGACATTCATTGGGAGGGGGAAAAAGCATTACAAACCGAAAACGCCCAGTCTCTCTGCTAGTGCTTTAAAGCAGGAAATTTGCTTGCTCTAGATCATTCAGAACCATATTTTGGATATGGAAAAGTTAGCTGAAGCACTTAAAATCTTACTGTATAAATCAATATATTCCTATTTAGGATATTCCCTTTTTTTCCAATCTCTGTGCTTATTTAATTAGGCTATATTTCTTATTCATGTAAGAAAACAAAGTAGTTAAAAGGACAAAAAGCCTCAAGGAAAAAGAAAATTAAACTACCATTTATCAAGGTAATTAACCAATTCTCTTACATATGGATCCAGAACTAAATATAACCTTCCCTCCCCCTTTTGTAAAATACTTACTGTTATTTGTGGAACACATATTCATTTCATCTATATACTGCTTTTCTTCATTATATATTAACCCAGAACAGCAAGTTTAACATGGTGTTTTAAAAAATATTTATTTCTCCCCATTCTCAATTGCAAATAAAATTCAATGCTTTTTCAAAGACCATTTATGTTTGAAGCCTAAACATTTGCATACATTATGTAATAATTACCAACATAACCTGGTTGCATTTGCTATTAAACACCTTTCACTCTATGGCTCCCTGCTGCTCCAGCCTACTCATCTCAGTTTAAGGACATGAAACATATGCCAGAATAAACCATTTAGAATGACTCAAATTGCTTCACCCCTAAAGGACAGCAAGGCTCTTTAGTACGGAACAGAAGAACCCCCTTATAAGTATGACTCAGAGCTTCTACTATATAGGGAGGGGAACTCTGGATAACTTGCAAACTTTGCAATGGCAAAACAAGAATGCAGTATTCTAGATTAAGCCAGGGAGGCATGTCTTGGAAAGTCTGGAAATGGACGTTGTCTTACCTGAACGTCCATTTTCAGGGTGCAGTTCGGGTAATCCATGCATGGTTAACTCTCATCTATTTGCCAGAGACTGAGTGTAGATTTTTTTCTTTCTGCTTAGCCACGCCTCCTGTGCTCCTCTAGCTTCAGTCTTTTTCCACAAAGGCGTAGCCATACAACCAATCTGGAAGTCCAAGTAAAACAGAAAAAAAAAAGAACACACCACCCTCCACCCCGGGCCTGATCATGCTGCCTAAGGGTGGGATGGATTACCCTCACTGCACCCTGAAAATGGACGTTCAGGTAAGACAACATCCATTTTCCATTGCACAGTTCAGGTAATCTATGCATGGGATATACCCAAGCTCAGGAATTTGGGGAGGGAGGCTCACTGATACCCTGGTCCTGGGTAGAATGCACTCTCTGTAACACTCTCCTACCAAAGGACGCCCCTGCTGAAGCATAGCTGTCCAATTTGTAATGTCGGATAAAGGGAGTCAAAGAGGACCATGTGACTGCCCTACAAATATTGTTAACAGAAGCCTGAGTGGCCCAGGCTGCTGTGGCTGCACTTCGAGTTGAATGGGCCAAAATCCTGCCAGGTAAAGGTTTTGCCTTGACCTCGTATGCCTTTGTAATACAGGCCTTTAGCCATCTGCCCACCTGAAAGAGGAAACCTTCTGACCCATTGAGGAAGGGTGAAAGGATACAAAGAGGGCTTCTGTACGTCTAAAGGAAGCCATCCTCCTGATGTACCTGTGGAGAGCCCTCCTTACATCCAGAGTGTGCCATCTTTCTTCCAGCGGATGGCTGGGAGCTGGGCAGAAATCCGGCAATATGAGCTCCTGAGCACTGTGAAACCACGAGTTCACTTTTGGTAGAACGGAGGGATCCAACCGAAGGACGACCCTGTTAGAATGGAAAATACAGAGGTCTTTTTGAATTGACAGTGCTGCCAGCTCAGAAATCCTCCTGGCTGATGTAATTGCCAGGAGAAAAGCGACCTTGAGTGTCAGGAATTTTAGACTGATAGAGCCCAGCGGCTCAAAGGGAGAAGATGTCAGAGTTTGAAGCACCAAGGTAAGATCCCACATTGGATAGCGATGTACCACAGGGGGACGGAGACTGGCCGCCCCTTGGAGAAAACAGCGGACCCTTGGATGTTGTGCCAGTGTCCAATGTGAATCACAAGAAAGAACTGTAGACAAAGCTGCCACCTGTCTACGTAACGTGGTGGGGGCCAACCCTTTGTCTAAACCTGCTTGCAAAAAGTCTAGCACCTCTGGAATAGAAGCCGAAGTCGGGTCTGTATGTTGTTGAGAGCACCATGAACAAAACAACCTCCAAGTAGCATTGTAAATACGGTTGGTAGACCCCCACCTGGGTGCCTCAATGGTCTGAATCACTTTCCTGAAAGATGATCCTTCCTCAAGAGGACCCTCTCAAATACCAGGCGGTCAACTAGAGCCATTGAAGCTCCCGATGGAGTACAGCACCCTGGCTGAGAGATCCTGTCCTGTAGAATCCTCCAGGGTTGAGACATGGAAAGTTCCAGTAAGTTGGCAAACCAGTGCTGGCGGGGCCAATGAGGAGTCACTAGAATCAGCTTTGTGTTTTTGGCTAGGAGTTTCCGGATGACTTGTGGAATGAGAAGTATGGACGGGAACTCATACAGGAGACTTTGAGGCCATGTGCATTTGAGAGCATCACAACCTTCCACTCCCTGGCTCGGAAACCACAAGAAGAAGCATGGAAGCTGTATGTTGGCTGGACTGGTGAACAAATTGATGCTCGGCTGGCCGAACCTCCTCACAATGTCCTGAAACAGGTGTGGATGAAGATACCACTCTGAAGGATCAAGTTGAGTCCTGATCAACCAGTCTGCTCTGATGTTGGCAGCTCCGGAAATGTGCTCTGTTTTCAGGGGAAGGGTGTACCTCTCTGCCCATCAGCCGTTCTGTCTCATCCATGAGTGACTTGGATCGAGTGCCCCCTTCTCGATTTATGTGGGCTTTTGTTGCCATGTTGTCCGTGAGAACCAACATGTCTTGACCTCTCACCAGTTCTTTGAACTGACGAAGAGCCAGGCGAATGCTTGCAGCTCCAACCAATTGATGCTGTTCTTCCTTTCCGCTGGAAACCAAACGCTGAGCCACCTGAGAGAGGTGTGCCCCCCATCTGCTCAGACTGATGTCTGAGGTCACCTTGATGTGTGCCAGTTCCTGGAAAACACACCCTTTTTGAAGGGCCTCTGACCTCCACCAACGGAGGGAGAGAATGACCCTCAGAGGCACAACCACTTTGGCTCTGGAACTGCTGCGTCCTGTCCTCTGGAAAGGCAACAGGAACCATTGCAGTGGACGGGCATGCCATCTTGCCCAGGGCACTATTGAGATGCACGCAATCATCTTCCCAAGAAACTGGTAAAGCCATAGCAGAGGGACCCCCCGTTGAGACAGTATCTGGGATAGTAGGTCATTGATGCTGCGCTGGCGATCGGGGGAGAGAAAAACTTGACCTGCTAGGGAGTTGATCACTGCTCCCCGGTGAAGAATGTGAGTGGTGGGTATGAGATGACTCTTCTTGACTCTTCTTGGAAAAGCCATGTTGCTGAAGTACGTGAATCACCCTCTCGCTGTCCTGCTTGGCCTGCAACAGGGAAGACGACAGGATCAAAATGTCCATGTAGCAAAGAATGTGCACTGGAAGACTTCTGACTGTTGCTGCTACCGCTGCCAACAATTTGGTGAATGTCCGTGGAGCCAACAAGAGACCGAAGGGCATGGCCCGATACTGAAAATGCTGCTTGGCATACTCAAAGCGAAGAAACTTGCAATGTGCTGGGTGGATCAGGACATGCAAGTAAGCTTCCTTGAGGTCTATTGACTGTAAGATGTTGCCGTGCCTGATACTGCCCAAAATTGACTTGAGAGATTGCATCTTGAATCGCCTGTATGATATGGACCAATTGAGTTGTTTGAGATTTAAAATCCCTCTCCAGTCCCCTGAACCTTTGAGCACTAGGAACAGAATGGAATAGAAGCTGGCTCTTTCTTGGCCCTCCGGCCCTTTCTTAGACCTTTGGATATCCAAAAGATGATGAATCTTGGCTTCCATAAACTCCCTCTGTGCATAATGCTGATGAACCAGGCAATAAAGGTAGCAGTTGGGGGGAGGGGGCTGGAGAAGAATTCCAATCAAAGACCAAATTATATTGTCTGCAGGATCCAACTGTCTTTTGTCAAAAGTTCCCATTGATGGCGGAAATGTTGAAGACGACCACCAATTGGGAACAAAGGCTGGGAGTCATTTGCCACATCTGAAGGGCCTGCTGCCAGACCCATGAAATGGTCTCTTAGCAGATGGTTGCGTCCTCCTCGATCCTGGAACGACTGCCTGTCAAAAGCGTGGTCAAATCCTTGGTAGTAAGGGTGTTGGAAATAGGACCCACTGGGGCCCGAATCCTGCCGAAAGGGCTGCCGTTGTAAATAAGGCGAATACCTGTGGTCCAGTCTCCTATATGAAGACGGTAACACCTTCTCCTTATCTTTATTCTCAACAAGAATAGGATCAAGTGCCTCACCAAAAAGAGTGGAACCTTTGTACTGCGCCGATGCAAGCTTCCACTTTGCTTTTAAATCCGCCTTCCACGGGTGCAACCAGAAAAGTCTATGTGAAGTTATTGCAGAAGCCAAGGCCCCGGAAGCAAACTTGGCTGCATCCAAAAATGCGTCAGCAGAATCCTCTGTGGTAGCAATAATCTTGTTAATGTTGTGATGGTTCCTTGTATCCTCTGGCGGAATATGCTCCTGCAATTGGTGCAGCCAAATCAGAGATGCTCTACTAAAGAAAGATGTGGAAGTCACCGCTTTAACAGCCCAAGCAGCAGCTTGGTGAGTTTTCCTGAAGGAAAGTTCTGATTTACGGTCCTCAGACTTGAGGCCTTCTACTATGTCACCTGAAATAACCGATGATGACATGAGGCTAGCCACTGGTGGATCCACCATGGGCAACTGTAAAAGCTCCTCCAGATCCAGAGCTGAGCAATATAGCTGTTTGTCATGGTTAGAAGGCGGGGCCAGAGAACTTGGCCGTCCTCATGGCTTTTGGGCAACTTCCGAGAACAGCTGTGGGCATGGAATAAATTCCTGTTGAGCTACAGGAAGTTTGAACAAACAATGTGGACTGGTCTCAATTGCACCGTGCTCCCCAGAAACTTCAGGTAGGCCAATGTTGGTTGTTACCTTGACCTTGTGAAGAAGGAACTTGAAGACTGAAGGTCTAAACAGTCCTTTAAACACTGGTGCCTCAGGAAGGAAGCTCTCATCCTAGGAAAATTCCACAGCCTCCAGGCCCAGACAAGATAATTCCTTCTTGCCTAAAAGTCTGTGCTGACCAATTGGCTCCATCTTCACCCGCATCTTCAATAAATCGCTGGAGATGTGCTATGTTCCCTCATGCTTCAAATGCTCTACTATCATC
>JANHFM010006389.1:0-12729 GCA_032468115.1 Grayia smithii
AGAAACCAAATTTATTTTGATTCTCAAAATAGGACAGATAATTAACTCAAGTAAATGGTTATTGGGCTGATGAGATATCCATTCCTTTATCCTGTTCAATATCTAAAAATTCCTGAATTAGGAACAATTAGTTCATCTTAGGTTTTACAGTCTGAAAAGAAAAAGATATGGAACTCCCCTCCCAATAACATTGATAAAAGACATGAACCATGTCCCAAAAAGAGAAATACTGAACAATAGAAAGAAAATGAAAAGTTGTGTGAATTCAGTAGAGAAATTAGAAGAGATTTTCTGAGCACTGAAACAAAAATGGAAATGTGAAAACCTGGTGGAAATCAGGTGGGAATCGCTTGCGAAGCATGACTTTTCCACAGTAACTGATAGCCTGCAGAAGCAACCTTAAGTGTATAGTCTAAGCCAGGGACCAAACAGGAGGACAAGACATAGGAGAAGATATTTTGAGGCAAGTTGGGAGAGCATAAATTCCAAACTAATCATTTACTTAAATGTATTTGTTTAAATCAACTAATTAACAAATCTAAGTCAATTCATTCTAGTCAGAATAGCATATCAGAACTAAGACTCTACTATATCCACGAACACTAACTGAAAGTACTTTCTGTTTCTTTTCCAGGGTATTCCTGGTCTAAAAGGAGAAAAGGTAAGGTAGTTTTACACATTCAGAAAACTTTGGGAAGTGTGCTTTATAATTAGAATGCTTTATTTAGTATAATTCTGCATTTCAAGAAGAGCCCTGAGCAATGGGTGCCCTGTCACCTTTCCCGGAGACAGAGGCAAAAGGCCTTCACCTGCATACAGAACCTGCAATCCTGAGTTGGGCTGAAACAAGCTCCTGGTATGCAGAAGAACCTTTGCCACTAAGACAGAGCAATACTTTGGATTGGGAAGCAGAAATATATTCTCTAGCACAACTCTTTCAACCGGAAGCAGCTTCTTCTGGGTTGGGCTGTTACTAGTTTGCGTTATGGAGCTCCTAGGAAAAGAGGTAGATCCTGAAGGAGTGGCAAAGAGGTGCTTTGAGGATCCCCCCATATGCCTGAAGCACTTTTGGTTTTCTTGTTGCTTCATGTTGGAAGCACTGTTCAGTCCTAATCACTACCAAATAAGCAGTGGTCCTGTGCTTTACTGAAATGCTCTTAAACTGCAGTTGTGTTTTGATTTTAATATTGTCTGGCTAATTGCTGGGATGTTATTTATGTTATCATTTGTGACTTTCTTATTGTGAGCCACCTTGGTAAAACTTCTATCCCTAAAAAAATTCTTTTTCACCCAATTGGCCACACAGGGCTTAACATTGCAACTGAAGTCTTGTGGTGGGTATAACAGTGGAGAAGACCTTCCATGGCATTCATTCTAGGATAATATTTAGTGACACAGAATTATTTCACTCTGTCTCAAATAATTTCTTAACTAGCTTCCATACTGTTGTGGCTGTTTTTAAAGGAAGCATGGCTTGATTCATCTTGTTTTCTTATATTCTTTGTAGGGAGAGTTTGGAGCAGATGGACGAAAGGTAAGGTTTGACAGAGGAACGTAAGACATTATTTCACTATTGGTCTTATGGAAAAAGCTGTCTCTAATGCTTTTGGTCTTTGATTTCAGGGAGGTAGTGGTACTGGTGGAAGAAATGGTACTGATGGACAGAAGGTAATGTTGTTTTTAGCACTATAATATCAGTCTTTTGTTTACATTGATAAAATGCATTTTAAATGAGAATGAGTTCTCTAAATATAAGCTTTAATTAGCAATCTAAAATAGGAGAGTGGCCCAGACAGATCATTAGTTTTCCCTTTCATTTTGTAATTGAATATTCATTGCTTGTTGGCAAGTTCTTCTGTCTCATTCCTGAAGTACTCTAATATCCATATCCTCATTTAATTTAATTTAATTGGAAGAAAATAACTGTTTAATTTACAGAAACGGTCATTTGACCTGTCTGAAAAATTGTCAACACCATATTGTGAATTGATCCTGAATAGTTGAGATGCATCCAAAATTAGTGGAGCCCCTATGAGTTATCGCTTTATCACCCACAACTTTTTTAGACTTTAGAGTTACTGCTCTTCTCTTGGCATTTGGCTTGTAATCATTGTAAATCAAAGTAGGGCAATTCATGGAAAGCAGGCCTCAGGCAACTTCCCAGGCTTACTTTTTGCAGCTTACCAGGATAACGCTATTAACATTCAGTGGAAAAATGACAAATTCTATTACAATGACTTTAAAAAACCCTTCTTAACATGAATTAAGATTTAACATAGATGTTTTACACTTACAGTATGTAACCCCTGGGAGGATGAAAAAAATAGAAAAGCTGATATAAGGTCTCCTGCCATGCACAGAGGCGTGGACCAGAATGCCTGAAAGGCCCATTTCCAGCCCCATCATTCTATTCTATTTTATTCATTCTGAAATGCAGCTCATTCTTCCTGGCTCAGTCTCTCCCCAGTTCATTCCCCACAGAGGCCCTGAATTGCTGGTGGAGGGAGCTGAAGAAGAAATTTAAGTACCTTTATGATTCTTCCACCTCACCCCTGTTTAATGTTGCTCACAATCCCTCCTTTTATATCTATTGCTTTCAGGGCAAGATGGGGCGGATTGGACCTCCTGGCTGTAAGGGTGACCCAGGCGAAAGGGTAGGAGTGCTTTCTCTACTATGTCAACTCTTTTTTCATAATTCTTATAAAATTTATGCAAAGGAGATTATTATACTCAAAGTGTCTTGGGAATTTTATGAGTGATAAAAAAAATACTAGGTTTTTTTAATAAAAGCATACCTTGAAAATAAATTAAACAAATATATTTGGTTTGTTTATGAATAAAACAAATGAAAACCTAAAACAAGAAGGTGACTTTAATTTACAAATTCTGTACAGCTCTTCAAGGTGAATAATAAAATACAGTGATACAAAGTTTTCTGAAAAAGCACTTTCAGATTGTGCAAGCAAATCAGTCAATGAATTAATAGCAGAAAGGGGGTAAAAGACTGACCAATAGAAATCCTTTAGGAAAAATGATTCAGTAGTATTTAATGCACCATGGATATATTGTTAGCTTATGCTTCTTTTCAGCCTGTAATCATTCAATCATAATACTGTAACATCCACCAACAATCACATCTCTATACAACACATTCAGTAACATTAGTCATACTGCTTGTACCATAGCAGTGCAAATTCAGGTAGGTATCCATCGGTGAGATACAACTTGTCTTCTCTTTTTAGAGGCAATGTGCACAACGTACTTTGTTTTTACAAGATTTGATAATATTTTTCTACCTTTTGCTTTAGTATTAGCTGACTGGGATATGTTTAGGAGGATGCAGATTATAAATGCAGTAAAAATAACACAACAATCGATACCTCTGGTATGTGACTAACACTAGAATGGTAGGCAGTATTAGCAATTGCTGGCTCTTAAGTCTGTTCTGCTCCAAGTTCACAAATATTACCATCTTTTCCATTTCTACTGTAGAATAATGATCTATTAGTGTGTCCAGTTCTCAGCATTCTTTTTAAGTTCAGAATGTGATTTACATCATTATGCTGAAGAGAAACTGTGAATTTCATTAACATTCATAAAATTTATTAAACTTTCACACACCTTTTGTACAGAAGACATGGAAACTAGCTTTACTTTGGAAAGTAAAAACGTTTAACATAGTTTTGGTTGTTGGCAGAACAGATATGTGAGCAAAGCCACCATGTTTACTGCTATACTGGATTTCACCCTCAGCATTCAGATTTGCACCATATAAAGTTCTGAGAAGAGTGAAATCTACCTCTAAATATCTGTGCAGAGTCTTTTTACATATTTTCTATTATACTGCCACCAAATAATTCCATTTAGATCTTATCTGAATTCTCTCAGATGCATTTCTAAAATGCCATCTAAGGCATGGAAAAAAATAAGCATCAGGATGGATATCCTGAGATGTTTTCACCATTATGACATCTACAGTCACAGAACACTTTCCTGATGTTTACATTCTACTTTTCTAAATGAAATGGCTTCTGACTAAATCCTCCCACGCTCCCGCTCTTTCTTTTAGGGTCCTGATGGCTACCTAGGAAACCCTGGTGATCAAGGACTATCAGGAGAGGAAGGAATAAAGGTCTGTACTATTCCATACTGGCAGAGACTAAAGGTAGCATGACATAGTCAGGAAGAGTACATTCAAACAAAAGCAGTATATGAATCTGGCTGATTTCTCAGTTGAGAAACTTTCTCAAGATATTTAGTTTAGAAAAAGGATAGTAAAAGGAAATTAACATGGTAGAGATTTGTTTAAAAAAATATTTTTTAGAACATTGGGTTACAAAGTAGGAAAACAAAAGGAAGTTGCTCTTCACTCAGGGAATCCTAGGGCTCTGCTGAGATTTGGAATGGACCTCCAAAAGGTGCTTCTCAAAGTGTGGGAATACCAGTGGTCCATTTGTAGCCTCTTAAAGAAACTCTGCTCTTTTCTTTGACTGCAGAGCACCTTCATTGGGCAAGTCTGGTGAGAAGACAGGCAGCTTTTTTGCAGCATCACAAAGAAACTGCATGTTTGCTTTGTTCAGTTGATTTTACCTTTATAATAAAATCTTATGATGAGTTTTAATTTGTAAAGGGTGCTGGAAATTCTGAAAAGTAAGGTAAGGAAAATGCTGTTATAAGTAGGAAGAGAGCTAAGAGTCATTTAGAGAACATTTTTCTTACATGCCTCCTCCCATTTTACAGTTGCTAATTTTTCCCATGGGTGAACTGTTTAACTGGGAATTCAAATCCTGCTTAATGTCAGGCTTGTCCTGAGTTGAGCATTTAGGAAAGAAAGACTCTCAATTCCATGGTTGAAGTGAAAGGTTCACTTTTACTAAAGTCAAGTGGTTACAGTGTAAGCAAAGCTGGATCTGAATGTTCCTACGCAAAGCCTGTGATTTTCCCACTTCCCAGGCCCTGCCCCCTTGACCATCCATCAGTGTCCAATAGTATTCACTTTATATGTTTATATATACGGCTTTGAGGTTTGGTGGTTCATTGGTTGAGTTTTGCATTCTGTTCTCATGCTCCATCTTGATCAGCCAGTTCATTCTGAATTGACACCTCTGGTTCTTGTCACCATGTCATTCTCGCCCTTCTTACTCCCTACTTACCTAATCTCCTCTCCCCCCACCACCACATTTTATGGCAGCATGCCAGCAAAGCAGAATATGCTGAAGTTGGCAGACCTGAAAGTGAAGGATGATTTCAAAGGAGAAAAGCACATTGAATTCCTCTGCCCCAATACACATCACTGCTATTAAATTACATTTAAAATGAGTCATTTATTTATAGTTCTTCCATGACCATCAGAATGGGATGCAACTTGTTTTAGGAGGGCCTAATTTAAAATCTGCATGATTGAAATTGGAAAAAGCTGCTTTAGATGCTTCTCAGGAATTCTGCATGCTTAGGAAACGGGCAAAAAATATAAAACAGGCTTCCACTAAACATTTCTAATGAGGGTGGCATGAGCTAAGGTACAAAGTTTGGCTGATTTTTTTTTTCCTATCAGGGAATCTTTTATTGCACAAAATTAAGTTTTCTAATACCTGAAATGGGAGAGGAATCATATTACCTATTTTGTTTCTATACTTATGTATATCTCTATTAGCCTAATCCTAATTCTGCTCTATTTTTCTTATCTCTGGAATCTTCTATCTCTATGTTCCTCTGTGGCTAATTGTTAATTTTCTAATGGATGTCCCAGGCCATAGATTGTGACATGGAGAAAAATTGCATTGGCTGGTAAAATTTGGGCTCACTATAAACCAAATTATTCTGATCAATTGCAATTTTTTCTTTTTGTTCTCTCTCTTTTGTATTTTAAAAGTAAAGTTAAAAGGTTTCCCCCCACCCCTAATTTCTCACTTCCAGGATAAATAGGTTTACCTGGGAGGCCTTCTTCTGAGAAACATATCTCTTCCAGAATAACACTGCCTTTGCCACACCTCCTTACCTTTTTGGTGAATATAGTTCCGCTAATTTTTACAGTCCTTGTCTATTTGAGAGGATCAAGTTACAGTTGCTTCCCTTTCAGCCTAGTTTTTAGAGACAGCTTTGCCCCCTTCAAAGTACACCACTGCTCCAGCCACCTTCCTCAGAGCAGGCTAGATGGATTAGTCTTTACTGCATCAACTTTAGATAGGAGTTACTTATTACATCTTCACTTCTTTCTGACCAAGTCATGCTGGAGAGTCTTTTACTGGCTGCTGGTTCGGGTTCCAATCATTTGTTCCTTGCCAGTTGCCTCCTTCTTCACCATCTCTTCCAAGCTAGTGCTCCTTTGCCTGCACATGGACCTCTGAATCTGGTCTGTCCCATGCCAGTCCCTTCTGCTCCTCTCTTTCTCTTCCCTTCCATCTAATTTTTGACTTAACTTCCCTTGTCTCCACATTTTCAGTTTCCTTCTCAGCTTTCACCGTACATCCTTCTGCTGGGTGTGACCATAACATAGTTTGATTGGGACTAATTTCATTCTGATTCCAGTATATGTGAATGCATGCATGCATATGTAACTAAAACAACTATAACTATAACAACTGTAACAACTATAATTACGGTAAATTGTAACTTACATGCATTGTTTGCTACATCTTGTTTCAGGGAGATCCTGGCCGGCCTGGCAGACATGGCCCACCTGGTCCCTCTGGGGAACCCGGAAGTTCTGTATGTAACCCTCTGACTTTTCTGAAATAATTAAATTCTTTGAACTTCAGAGCCACACACTGACTGTAGTGTATCAGTAGCATGATTTCAAAATGTGGATATGATATATCTATGTTCCTTTCAGCGGTGGGTTGCTCCCGGTTCGGTCCAGTTTGCATGAATAGGTAGCGGTGATGCTGTGACATCACCGAACCGGTTCTACGCATCCTGGACCTGCCCCCCTGTGTGCCCGTACTTACCGGTCCCTGCACAGAGCGCGCAGAGCGCGCTTGCCGCATTCGCAGGAAGCTTTTTTTGAGTTTTTTTCATCAAAAAAAGCTTCTGCACATGCGTGGGAGCGCCCGTTTGGTGCACGCGCAAAGCACACGCGTACCGGATGTGCACTCTGTGCGCTCCAACCACGCGCAAAGCACGTGCACCTTTAGAACCAGTAGTAGAGGTAAGTAGAACCCACCCCGGTTCCTTTTATAGCAAAAAGTTAGGAAACTAGGAACCTTGGTTAGACTGAACTAAATTTAAACTTAAATTTATATTTGTATTTGGAGACAACTACTTATTGGAAGTATGATTGAAATGAAGTACCTAAGAGAGTATGTGCTTCCAAACTGCAAAATCCAAGGTTTTCTGCAACATTTGCACTCCCTCTAGTTCAAATTTCACAATCCATGCTATTGATTGAACTCTCTAACATTGTGCTTGAAACTATCTGTAGGCAGATGATCTGAAGGTAAGCGTTTTCCAGCAATGCTTTTTTTGGAGAGCTTTTTCTTCTAACCCACTATTTTCAGAGCTGTATTTAGCAGGACTAAAAATAAAAATAAAAAATGGTTAAAGAAATCTAGACAGACCCCTTAAAACTTGGTCCTTCCATCCTGATGATAATTAATTAATTATTGTATTACAAGAGACAGGAAACAATTTTGCAAAAACCTAACATTGGAAGTGTGGTTCAGTGTGATCAAATCAGATAATCCTCTAGAACACTAACTTTTGCTGTCCAAAAGCCTTTTCTTACAGTTTTTGTTTCCATTGTCTTTTATTTTATTTTCAAAGGGACCAAAAGGATACAAAGGAGAACCTGGTCTTCCTGGTTCCAAGGGAAGTCCAGGCGCCAAAGGACTTGGGGGACCAAAAGGAGAAGCTGTAAGACCATTGATGCTTTCTAGCTTTGCTCTTTTTTTAATGCTTTTCAAAAGGAGGCTTTTCAAAAGGAGTGTCTTAAAAGACACTCAGAAGAGTAATACTTCAGAGCTGCATGCAGTATCTAGATGCAGATCCCAGACTTTTGGGGTTGATTTTCTTTATATAATACCTTGTGAAACAATTCATGGTATCAATCGGAGCTTCCAACTGGAGCTTCCAATTTCTTTCTTTTTATGACATTCAAATGTAATCATGTAAAAAATACTATAGTGTCTGATCCTTAGTTTTCTGCCTTAATATTTAAATTTCAATAAAATGTCTCCTCTTGGCACATAATGGATGAAATGCACAGAAAAAAATAAATAGGAATTGTTTTAATTTTATTATACGTTTCTTCTTCTTGTTTGAGAACTGATCCATCAAAAGCTACAGTATATTAATTGCAGAAATCTTAATTTTGAAAGGTTGCTCTGGTCTGAATTTTGCTCTAGTTCATTAATAATCAAATGCTTTTATCTGGCTTTTCTTTCCTGGTAGTATCTTCATGTCTTAAAGTGGGGTAGGTACTCTTTGTGCAGCTGTTTAGCATTTCAGTGAAGTAATCAACATTTGGAGTTTGATTTTTAAAAAATAATTTTACTCTGTTTTGCTCAGGGTCGTCGTGGTGATCCGGGTGACATAGGAAAACCTGGAAATCAAGGATCCAAGGGGGAAAAAGTAAGTTAATCAAATATCCAAAACAACAGATATAAACCTTTTCAATGCCAGTGCTTACAAAAGTATCTTGGGAAAGGGAATGATACATGTAGATTTCTAGTGGAAATGAATAAGCTATAAAAAAGAACCAAAGGTTGTGTGAGAAAAGTTTTTCCTTGCTTCCTAAAGAGACTTGCTTGATTCCCAGTCCAGGAAGATAAAGGGAGCTGTTACTTATGATGTTCTTTTGCCTTTATTAATTTTCCAGGAAACATTGGTGAATTTTATTTTTTAGCTGGAGTTCTTAACATGGTGCTTATAGACATCAGTCAGTTCACCAGTGTATTTCTTGGCAGCTGCCTGCTTGATTTGACTTTTAAAGTTTAACAAAATAATATTGGGAAAGTGACATTCTGCAAAGCAAAGTTCCAGCCTTCAGAATTATCTGAGTTCCATGAACATTCTTTGAAAATAAAAATGGAGCATGGTGGCAGCTGGTCTGCAAAACAACAGAAGGATAGATAAGGAGAAGCCAATGGAATAGGAATCAGGGAGACTTCCAGTGATGTCATAACAACCAGAGAGCGGGCTAGGACTTCGTCTGCAACCCGATCTCTCTGTTCAAGGTGTTCGGCAGCTTTTTAAGAGCTGTCCCTGTGCGGAAAGCTAAGGGAAAGAGAGGGGGACGTGCTAGCTTTGTCTAGACATTGCAAGCTAGCGAAGGAACTGAGAAGTTCCCCGGTGCCAGCACAACGAGAGGGAGCCAAAATGGCACCCTGAAGATCGTGACTATTCCCGAAAGACGATTTCTAATTCATTCATTCCAACATATTTACTGTGACTGCAAGTGTGAAAGGTACATGTTGACAATTTATTTTTGAATATCCAACTTTGGAGCCCAAACTTTAAGAACGTGGCAGTAGATGAAGTGGACGGATAAAGAAGAAGTTCGTGGGGGAAAAAATTAGATCTGATGAAACGGTGACTTAGCACTATTTGTGATTTTCGATAATAATTGTAGTTGGGATTTACAAAATATATTGGCTGTTCTTAAAGGAAAAAAAATCTAACTGAATCTGAGTAATTATATAATAAACAACAGCAACAACGACAGACTTTTGACAGCTTTGCCAATTTGACAGCTTTGACAGTGCAGCCATTATTTGAGTTAGCTGTCTTCGCTAACTGTGTTATCCTGCCACCTAATGTTGGATTCTACAATTATATTAGGAACTAAAACATAATCTATTATAAACCTCATTGACTCCAGATCTGTCTTTATTTATAACTATTAGAAATTACAGACATTACTACTTGATTCTCTATTGACTCATAGAAGATAAAGAAGAAGAAACCTCTGATCAATTGACTTATTGAATTTTGATTGAGATTTGTTGTATTTACATTATTCTATAAGTATCTAAATTAATTCTAAATTTATATTTAACAATTGTTTGGATTATTCATAGATTGTTCTTTACCCAAAATTAGGACAAATAATGATTATTATGTTTAAATTATACAACTGTTATATTTAGACTATAAAATATATTTTTATATTAACTATAAAATACAAATATATTATTAATATATTAGGAAGAACTTACCATTATTGTTATTATTAGCATTGTTATTATTGTTAAGTCAATTAATTTAAATTAACTAATTAAATTAACTATACTAATTAAATAACTATCAAGTGTTAGATATTAACAAATACTTATTTATTAATTATTTATATACATTTTTGAAAGGGAAAAATAGTATTAGAATCATTATATAAAGGTATAGAAGAGAGACCATCTTGTGGTTTACATAAATTAATTAAAAGTGTTTGTCAAGAAGATTTTTTGGACAGGACTTTTAGAAATAATACAAAAATGATGGCTACAACAACAACTTTTACAAAGAAAAAAACTGCAACTGCTGGGATTCTTTCACCAATAACATTACACAAATCTTCAGAGGATCTTTCATCATCTAAAACAACTGGTATACCTCAGGGACTCCAAGTGGTTTTACAAGGAATTCAAAATACTCTCATGAAAAACCAATTATTTAAAAAAAAAACAAGCCAATGGGGGACAGGAGAAAAAGGCAGCATCTCTTTCCTTCTGGCAAATCAGCATTTTATACTCGGGCACGCCCACTGTGTTTGGCAAGGCCTGTTATATTTTCTGAAAGTTATTTAAGTACATCAATTGACTCAAATGTCTGTAAGTCCTTTTTAGGTTTTTGACTTTATTTTTAAGAGCCATAGTGGCACGGTGGTTAGAATGTAGTACTGCAGGCTACTTCTGCTGACTAGTAATCCAGGTTCCCAATGTTTACCTTACATCAAGGTTTAAATATTAAATTTATGGATGGATGGATGTCTTGCTGGAGTTTTCTACCATGCATCCAGTTATTATACATAGTAAGTTACAATAGAGTTGAAAGCAATAACTAATATTAATTATTTCTTTATTCACAGGGAGATCCTGGTACTGAGGGACAAAGGGGTCTACCAGGAGAAATTGGAGAGAAAGGAAGAAATGTATGATAGAATATCTATCAATGCCCCCCCCATTTAGACTTCTCTAGCCACTACTTTAAAAGTAGATTGAAAAATGTTTCCCTATTATAGATATTTACATATTATTAGTTTACATATACTACTAGAATTTGTGAGACTGCTAAAATATCCTGGCAAAATGGCACTTTATTATGTTAAATTAAAAAAAACTTTGATGCGCAATTCCTGAAAAGAAAGATGGTAGGGTAGGGGAAGGGGGGACAAGAAGTCCTGTCACAACTATCCACTATTAATTATACTACTTAATAGAGTTGATGGGAAACAGAAATCTGGAGCTTTCTCTGGATAACTTTTGTCCTCTAAAAATTGTATGGATAACTTTTGTGTTCTAAAAATTGTCCTCTATAGATTCTTCACTTTCACCCCCAAAGTCTTGCCGCCTTGTTCATACAACTTTCTGAGACTGGGTCTCCTTTCCAACTGGGTTAATATTAATGATTAATGTTTCAATTTTGAGGCTCTGTGACTCTAAGTAGCTTACAGTTAAAGAGTTAACTTTAAAAGAAACTATTTTTTAACACAGTTAAAAGAAACAATATACATCATATGTATACATTCCATAGATTAAGGAACCTCAAAATCAGTAAGTGTCCTGATAGTCTTTGACAACTGTTAATGCCTTTCATAGTGTGCATTTAAGGAAATATTGTCTAAAGACTGCAAAGTTAGCTAATAGAAATTGTTCCTTCTTATTTGTTGTTGCAGTGAAATTTCTTTTTGGCCATTTCTGCAGTTTATAAGTCTATGGTGCAACCCAAAATTTGAAATATAATGCAGTAGGAAAATTGAATTCTGATGAACAATAAATGCTTTTGTTTCCTGCTTTGCAATAATCATTAAATTGATTTTATAAGGATTGACTGTCAGTTGTTTGCCGACATATGGTTGAATGAGTTCAGGTTTGATAGAAATAAATCTGTGAAATCAGTTATGGCTAAAATAAGATTGACAACATATAAGCAAAATGTTTCTGTGATATTCTAATATAGGTAGTCCTTGACTTAGAACCATTCATTTAGTGATCATTCAAAGTTACAGTGGTCCTAAAAAAAGTAAATTATGATCAGTCTTCAGTTTATGACCATTATAGCATCCCCATGGTCATGTGATCAAAATTCGAGCACTTGACACCTGGCATGTATTTATGACAGTTACGCTGTCCCGGGTTCATGAGATCACCATTTGTAACCTTCCCAACTGGTTTCCAACATTCAAAGTCAATGGGGAAAGCCAGATTCATTTAACAACCATATGTTTCACTTAATTGCAGTAATTTGCTTCACATTCACTGTGACAAAAAAGGTTGTAAAATGGAGCACAACTCATTTGCTTAGTAACAAAACTTTGGGGCTCCATTGTGGTTGTAAGGACTGCCTATACATAATATAATAAATAGGCTCATTTTTAAATATTATGACTTAGGATGGCCTTACTCTCTAGATAAGCCTCTATATGTCTATGGTACAGACAGACAGATTATCAGAGTTGTAAGGGACCTTGTAGGTCATCTAGTCCAACCCTCTGCCCAACCAGGAGATCCTACACCATTTCTGACAAATGGCAGTCCAATCTCTTCTTGAAAGCCTCCAGTGATGAAGCTCCCACAA
>JANHFM010006389.1:20282-40413 GCA_032468115.1 Grayia smithii
CTGTGCATGGGGGGGAGCGCCCGTGCGCGAGAGCGAGAGCGGGCAGGGTGAGGCACAGGGGTGGCGGGCGTGGGGCTGGGCGGAGGAGTGTGGCCAGTGGGGGTCGCCGCGGTGCTTTCCTGGTGCGCTGGGCGAGGCATCAGGAGCAGCTCAGGAGTGGACTGTGTCGAGAACTGGAGGAGGCAGCCGAGCGCCCGACCAGGAGCCAGGAAAGCCCGCAGCAACCCCCGCTGGCTCCCGGCTCCTGCCCCAGCCAGCGCTATGCTTTCCCCGGGAGCTCCGTCTTTCCCTAGTCAATCCGCCCCGCCTTGCCGTTTTGTTGTTCTCACTCGCATGGCAGTGGCTGGACAGTGGAAAGCAGCAGAAAGTTTGACAAACTCAGAGTTGGCTGGGCAACAAATTTGCCAGGGTGGGATGGGGGAATGAAAGGATGCCTCCCAGGCAGCGCCCCGCATGCTGGGCCCAGCTTCAAAGCAAGCAGTTTCAGGAGTGAGTGAATGAGAGATCTGGAGGGGTGGGGCAAGGCACAGGACCGGCAGCGGTGGCCAGGGGCTTTCCTGGTGTGCCGGGTGAAGCATCAGGAGCGGCTCAGGAGTGGACTGCGGATAGGAAAGCCCCCCCCCCTCTGGATCTCTTGTTGCTGCCCTGAGCATCCTTTCATTCCCACCCCGGCAAATTTGTTGCCCAGCCAACTCTGAGTTTGCCAAACTTTCTGCTGCTTTCCATCATCTGGCCAAGCCCAGCCACTGCCATGCGAGCGAGAACAACAAAACAGCAGGGCAGGGCGAATTGACTGGGGAAAGACGGAGCGCCCAGGGGAAGCATAGCGCTGGGCACGGTGGGGGTGGGGGGTTGGCGGACAATCGGACAGAATGTTTTGCTGACAAATTGTGGAGCCCTCTCAAGCCAAGGTAAGGGGGAAAAGTGCACATGCGCAGAGTGAGTGATTGGCACACGCGCGCAAGCGAAGCGAGCGCGTGCGCGCGCCGATCACACACAAAGGGCGTGCAGGAAGAGAACCAGTAGTAAAGGTAAGTAGAACCCACCCCTGATATATATATATATATCAGTTGATACACTAGATTAAAGGGATAGAATAATAACTTCATTGTTTTTTGTCTTTGTATTATCTTCACTATTGGCAGTGTATTGTAGAGATTGTATGTGCCACTTAAGTGAAGTACTATAATCTTTACTGCATATTCTGGCACTGATTCAAAAGCTATTTAGATCAATATTTTTTTTAAATTAGCATTGGTTGGTGGACTTCTTGCAAAACCTACTGGTTGTTTGAACTTTCATTTATAATATGGTGATGATACTGAAGTATGTACTGCTAATATAAGTAGTCCTGGACTTAACAACAGTTTATACAGTTTATACAGTTTATACAGTGACCATTCAAAGTTACAATGGGATTGAAACATTGTAACAAAGTTACAATGGGATTGAGTTATGATGGTTTTTCACACAACCATTGCAGCATCTCCATGGTCACGTGATCAAAATTCAGATGCTTGGAGACTGACTCACATTTATGACAGTTGCAATGTCCTGGGATCATGTGATCCCCTTTTTGCAATCTTCTGACAAGCAGAGTTAATGGGGAAGCCAGATTTGCTTAACAGCCATGTCACTAACTTAACAACTGCAGTGATTCACTTAACAAGTGTGGCAAGAAAGGGTGTAAAATGGGGCAAAACTCACTTAACAAATGTCTTGCTTAGCAATAGAAATGCTAGGCTCAATTGTGCCCATGATTACCTATATAATTAAGCATTTACACATAGCATTAACTTGTTTACTTGTTCAAAGACTATGCTGGCTGTCTTCAACATTTCTGAATGGTTCCTCCATTGAAATTAGTGTCACTACTCTTAACTGTTTTATAGACTTTAGCCTAAATAACTCAAGTACAAGTCAGCTTACCTTAGATTCAGAAAGAAATGTATGGTCATGTGCTGCATTCAGTTTACTAGTAGAATAATGTTTTAGTGGTTAGAACACTAAATATGATTATGACAATTTTAGATATAGGAAAATAGATCTTATAAATTAATTACATATATTCTTTTCATCCACAAATAGGGATTTAATACATGAACTAAGAAAATTAGGAATGATGAAAATATGGATCCTACAATTTCAGATGCTTTTGCTTTAGAAAGAGGCATGCTTTGCCTTCCAAGCTGGGGAAAATGTTTGATATGTCAAGCTGAATCCCCTTTCATTAAAAGAACAGGCTTCCATGAATATTAATATAGCTCTGGCTGATGTGATTTCTAGATCAGTTTCTTTCTAATCCAACAAAATTGCTACTATTTTTCCTTTAAACAAGATGCACAATGTAGTTGCAGCCATCTCCCTTGGTAAACTATTGATCTCTTTTTCCTACATGACTTTGTTCTGTAACTGACTATTTCTTCTCCAGCAGCCATAGAATCACAGCGCACCCAAAATACCAAATATGTCTGTTAACCAGAAGTTTGGGGACCCTGAAATAGAATAGTAAATGAAACATCTGTCAAACTTTTTTATTTAATACACAGAAATATAGATTTGTAAGGACACTATGTTGTCACTTTAAAGTATAATATCTAGAAAAAACTGGAGCAGATATTTTATTTTTAATTTATTTTTATTATTTATTTATTCAGTGTATATGGTTGTCCCTCTCACATACATGACTCTGGACAAGTCATAGTGTTAAAATAAATAAAATATATACTAATATTAAAATAAATAAATAACACAGCAACTGGAAAATCATAAAAATCCCTTATTCATAGCCAAGAAACAGGCTCCCTCTCACTCAGGGCCCCAGGTCTGGACACAGAAACAACATATTATTATTATTATTATTATTATTATTATATTATTATTTTGATTGTCTTGTGGATGGAAATGGAACAAAATGAAGTAATATAATGGGAAAGTCAGTTGGAAGCTAGTGTCTTAAAATAATACAGGAAAAAAAAGATTTTTGGTTTCTCTATTCTTTTAAACTGATTGTCCAGAGGGCAAAATAAAAACAGGCACTTACATTATAGTAAATATAGTAAATATCACATGTGTGTGACTCTCACCAGATGTCTGATGCAAGACACTATTCAGTGTGTTAAAAAGCCAAAGGCACATTAACAGATGCTCAGCATAATGAAGTAAGCAGCATGATGTAAAAAACCCCCACCAAGATTGAATCCCACTGGAAGCTATTTTTTCTCATATTTTTTCCTCCATTTTTTAAAGATGGTGATCGTAGACCATGTCCAAATAACAGCAAATAGTAAAATTTGCTTTTAATAGTAATCTTTTCGTTGTTTATTTTATGGCATGGATCTCTAGGTAGGAGAACCCTGCTCTATAGGACAAATATTTGCCTAGAAAGGTAGAAATTCAGAGCATCATATTGTTTTGGTGATTCTGGTAATTATTATGTGACTAAAACCATCTTCTCACTTTAAAATGGCACATTGCAGTGTAGATATGTGCCTTGAATATTATGACTTTAATGTACTAAAGTTATGTTTCTCATACATAACTTTAAGACATGTGGAGTTGAAATCTAGATCTTTCTCATCCTGGCTGGGGAATTTCAGGAGTTGTATGCCACATGTCTTAAAACTGCTCTGAGTGCAGAGTGCATTGCAAAAAAGGGGGCTAGGGCTAAAACAAGTCAGCTGCCATGCTTCCCTGTAGGAATTGTTTTGTTATACAATATTTTTCAGCCATGAGATGATGGAAAACAAGTGAAATCTAAGATTTTGGTGGTTGTATCTGATAACTTTGGGAGGGACTAGCAGATACTCAAATCAGTTGGTTTATTTACTTATCATTGCTTTAGATAATTAAATAATTAAATAAAATTAATTAAATAATTGACAAAATTATTCTACTTATGAAATGAATCAGCAGCTTGGAAGAGTATAGTGAAATGATTTATTTATTTATTTATTTTATTTATCAACAAGTACAAGGAAACAGTATCATTATAGACATAAACATGGGCACATGAAAAATGGCACAAATATATGGATATAAATAAGAAAAATATAGCTATAAACACGTAAAATGAGTACATATATATGGGGACAGTAGGACAGGGATTGTAGGTACTCTGGTGCGCTTATGCATACCTCCTTAGGGACCTCTTAAGAAATGTGTACGGTCCACGGTAGACAGTTTAAGGTAAAAGGTAATGGGTTTAGAGAAACTAACAACAGAATCAGGTAGAGTGTTCCAGACATTTATTACTCTACTGCTGAAGTTGTATTTTCTACAATCAAGATTAAAGCAGATTACATTTAGTTTGTATCTGTTGATAGCCCTTGTGTTATTGTAGTTAAAGTAATCATTAACAGGTAGGACATTATGGTAGATAATCTTGTGTACTAAGCTTAGGTTGTAACGTAGATGGTGTAGTTCAAGGTTATCCAGGCCTAAAATTTCAAGCCTAGTGGCATAAGGAATTTTATTGCGAGCAGAGGAGTTGAGTACTTTTCTTGTAAAATACCTCTGGGCCCTCTCTAATGTATGTCCGAAATAGAGTGTGGGTTCCAGGCAGGTGAGCAGTATTCAAGGATAGGTCTGGCAAAGGTTTTGTATACCCTAGTTAGAAGTATAGTGTTACCAGAGAGAAAACTTTGCAAAATAAGGTTGACACTCTTAATGCCTTTTTAGCAATATTGTTACAGTGAGTTTTGGGGCTTAGATCTTTTAAAATGAGTACTCCTAGGTCCTTGAAAGAGTGTGGCTCATCTTTTACATCATTTCCACCCAGCTTGTATTTGATGTTCTGATTTTTATTGCCAATGTGCAGGACTGAGCATTTGTTAACAGAGATTTGGAGTTGTCAATTGTTTGACCGTTCAGATACATAATCTAGGTCATTTTGTAGGGTAGTAGAATTGTCTATGGTGTTAAATAGTTTTACATTGTTGGCAAAGAGGACGCAGCTGTATTATCTTCATTTAGAGCAGAAGGGTTCTCTAAAAAGTGGGAAATTATACCATTTTGATAGGGGAAAGTTGTCATCATATCATGGTGTTCTTCAGTTATTTGATGGCTAGGCTAATTTTGGACAGTTTAGGGTAGGACTAGTAACCCTTACATCAAAAGGATTTGCAGAACTGTAGATGACTCTAAGCAGTAGACTGGTTTTTAATTCATTGCCATGGATGTGTACCTAATGTAGGAAATAATCCAGAAGGATATTGTTTATTTGTTTTGTTGGTTCCTTTAAAATTATTGGCCATTAACTTAGAAAGGATGCATTTGGAAGTGAAAGAATGACATCATTATTCACTCTGAACTAAGAATGGCTGACCAAGCTGTTGAATTAATGTGATCCAGCATTTAGCTGTACCAGAAGCTTAGGCATCCAAATGCCAAGCTTCAGACTATGTTGGAAGGGACAGTTTAGAAGCACAGCTTTGCCTGGGGACACATAGCCTAGATAATCTATGGTATTGCTTGACTTTCTGCATTTTGTATTCTGGTGCCCTCGCATCACTCTCTCTCATCGTTCTTATTGGCCATGTTGGCTAGGGAGAATAGGGGAAACAGGCCAACATGTTTAGAGAATGCCAGGTTGTGAAAAGCTAGTTTAGCATAATGTATGCAACCACTTAAAATGTTAGTCCCTGGTTTGTTCACATATGCAATGTTTAAACAGACTTCAGGAGGCTCCATACTTTAAAATACTTCTCGGTTATTTATAGTGCATTGTTGTTATGGTTCTGGACTCATTTTATGGTACAACTCCTATTTTCTCTTCCTTTTTCATAGATTGTGAGAAGCGGTGTGGTCCATTGGACATTGTCTTCATCATAGACAGTTCAGAGAGTATCGGCTATACCAATTTTTCCCTGGAGAAAAATTTTGTTATCAATGTGGTGAGCAGGATAGGGTCCATTGCCAAAGATCCAAAATCTGAGACAGGTCAGTGACTGAATATTCTCCATAGCTGTAATGGTCTCCAATACTTGTATGATGACATACCTTTTTTCAGTCACTAATTAATTGCAACATAGGAAGCAATATCTGATTCATGTCACTACTGCAAATATTTGCTATCTTGACCCACCAATATTCCACACTGGTCTAATTTTTTAAAAAGATATATTAAAAAATCTGTATTTGGATCCAGTTTTCTCTAACATACCCACAACCTCTATGTGCATTGGAAGCTTCATTGGAGTAGTTGGTTTTCTACTTCATCAGTACTGTTCTTAAGGGAAGGATAATACAGTAGAAGAGCCTCCAGTGGTGTCATTCATCAGTACAAAGAAGATCCAAAATGTCCTTTTACATCTGTTCTAGAGGGCAATATCAATGGCAACTGATCTTTCTGGCTGCCACTTGGGATGTGACTATGTCAGTGTCAATTGTTATTCGACTTCGGAACCATCCCTTTCTCTAAATATCAAAAATGATACTTTTTCTGAGCATTATTTTACAGTAACTTTATTAATGGTCTCTAAAAATGATTTCAAGTCATTGGCCCAGTACATATGTAAATCTGCAGGGGGGGGGGTTAGAGATCACTGTGATGAAGGGGAAATAGAATATCAAAATCTAGGAATTATGACTGAGTTTATTTTCCTGGCAGGTGCCCGTGTTGGAGTGGTACAGTACAGTCATAAGGGAACCTTTGAAGCCATCCAGCTCAATGATAAGCGCATTGACTCACTCTCTAGTTTCAAAGAAGCAGTGAAAAAACTGGAGTGGATTGCAGGAGGCACTTGGACTCCCTCTGCACTTCAGTTTGCCTATGAAACACTCATCAAAGAAAGCCGGAGAGATAAAGCCCGGGTGTTTGCTGTGGTGGTGACTGATGGACGTCATGATCCTCGAGATAAAGACTCTAACTTACAAGCCCTCTGTGATGGAAATGTTGTGGTCAATGCCATTGGGATTGGAGACATGTTCAATGTAGATGAAGAATCGGAGACTCTGGAAGCAATTGCTTGTAATGACAAGGGTAAAGTCCAAAGAATGAAGGTGTTCACTGATTTAGTGGCTGAAGAGTTCCTTGACAAAATAGAGATTGAACTTTGTCCAGGTCAGTCAATGCAAGTTTCGCTAAGGCTAATTGCAAGAAAGTAAATAAAGCATGTCAGAATTTTTATACATTTGGGCTAAGTATTATGTTCATGGCATCTCCATTTTAAAATTAGCAACTGTCAAGGTCTAGTGATATTCAGAGTTGGAAGGAATGGCCAGTAGGGAATGCACTGGTCCAACAGTGAGGCTTTTGTTTTCAAATATTGACTGAAAGTTTAAATAATAGTTTGTGTGGGAGAAAATTGCAGTGTTTCAATAAGATAACATTCATACCCAGTTTAATTAAAAAGGCCTGTGCAGCACAAAGCACAGACTCACCATATTTTGTACCCACTAGTAAAGTCTTAAAAGACAGTTTTCAAAGATTGATCAATGTCATTGCCCTTCTTAAAGTGAGTCTGAATACCAATTCTACACGATAACACTTCATTAGGCTATCATCCTAAATGAAAATGAGATTCAATTGCATTTATTGTTAATGGTGGAGTATTCTCTTAATCCCTTTGCTTCACTTTCATGCCAAAGGGGAAAAAGTTCCTAGGCCAACATGTCATTGTCTCTGCATGGAAGATAATTTTGAATCACAAATGGCCCAAGAAAAAAGATTAATTAGCCTCTTTTGATTGCACTAGTTTAAAACTTAATATTTTCAATATCCTGCCTAATTGTTGATTTGTATACATTGCATACTGTTGTAGTTGTAAACTAAATTTAATCTGAATTATTTCCATTAAGTATTTTTTATTCTTTTTTCAGATCCTCAGATTGTCTGCCCTGAACTGCCCTGCCAAACAGGTAAAACAAAAATAATTTAAACTATGACCCTCTTTCCCCTTCCACTCCAATTTAATTGTAGTATGTATAAGAATTCCGAGCTAAAGAAAGAATGGGCATTCTAACTCATATTTTTACATTATTTCTAAATGTTATTCCTTCCTAATGTTTAATTCTATAGGTAGGTACATTCTTGTATTATAGCTGTTCTGCTTTATGGATACGTTGTAAATATCCCAATTCTTCTGAAACAGTAGTTTCTCAAAGCATAAAAACCTCTTCTGACACATCCCTTTTGAGAATAGCAACCTAATCTTGGCCCAGAGACTAACCATAAGAAATTAAAGGTCTTAATAGGAGCACTAGGGGAAATTGCCATTAATCATCAGAGATCAAATGCTGGTTTATGTTTTGACATATTTGAAACTGGTTAAATCCTGATGCTGCCAATTCTAATCAGTAACCATAATGCAGAAACTGAACTCTTGATCAATGCATATAAAGTAGCTCTGGGCTCTAAAGTTTAGGACAAATTTCTGATATTTCAGAAATTTCCTCAGTAACTTTTACATTATGTTCTTCATTTCTCCCTTGTTGGTACAACATGAAATATGACATCCTTTTGTGTCTTACTACATGATTAGCTAAATTAGTTTATATAAACATGTCATCTTTCAAGCAGGGGTGAAATGCTACAGGATCGGCCGATCCGGTAGCTGAGACTGGGGCTGGTTCACCATACCGGTAGCAATCGCTGGCTGGCCACGTCCCTGAACCAGTCCACAGCCCGCCATCCTGCCATGCTTCCCTGTCTTTCACACGGCCTTCCTGGCAAATCCATGGTCAACTTGTGAAGGCAGGCAAGCGGAAGGCTACGTGGAAGACAGGCAAGCATGACAGGTCCAGGCGAAGGAGGCTCAGCTGTGGCGCCACTTCCCGCCAGCAAAGAACTGGAGCAAGAGGTGCAGAAGCCTCTGGCGGCCGGCAGGTGCTTACCCAGCTGGAGCGGAATATGGCACAGGCGGAGAGGCTAATGCAGCCCCTTCTGAGTCCACCCTGCCTGAGCAATCGCACTGCCTCCATAGCAACAGCTGCACCACAGCTGCCTTCACCTCTATGTGCTGTGCTTGGAAGGGGCTGCCAGTGCTGCCGCTCCCCCTCTTCACCTGACTGCACAATGTGCACACTTCCGCCTGCCCTCCCAAAGCAACCTGCTGCTGTTCGCTTTCATTTTGACAACAGTGTGCTTTTAAGAAGAGCAAGTGTCTTCTCCTGAATGCAACACTGGCGTTCGCTTTCATCCTCCTCCAGAACGCCAGTGTCACCTGATTACTGTCCTTATAATTATTGCTTTAAAAATGGGATATGATATCACGATTGTCTGAATTCCAGTGAACTTGTCCTCATCTTTCCAGAAAACTGGTGTTACCATTGCTGCCTCTGAAAATGTTTCACCTTTCATTGCCTTTGCTGTATGTTTTGTAAGCTCCCATTTCCCTAAATATTCAAAGTTGGAGTTTGCATTCCAGAAACCTTAATAATACACCAGAGGTAGGTTCTACTTACCTCTACTACCGGTTCTAAAGGTGCACATGCTTTGCGTGTGGTTTGGGGTGCACGGTGCGCACGTCCAGCACGCGTGTGCGCAAAGCGCGTGCGTGTGCAAAGCACGCACGCATGCCAGACAGGTGCTCCTGCACATGCGCAGAAGCTTTCTTTGACAAACATCAAAAAAAGTTTCCTGCGCAAGCGCGCTCCGCGCGCTCCACGCACAGACCAGTAAGTATGGGCGTGTGGGGGGATGGCGGTCCGGGACGCGTAGAACCGGTTCAGTGATGTCACAGCGTCACCACTACCTATTCACGCGAACCGGACTGAACCGGGGGCAACCCACCACTGTAATACACCATAAATCATTAATATTGCTCCTTTGCATATTCTCCTTTGTTCAAGAGTGTTTCAAAGACCATAAATTTCCTTCATGTCTTCATTTAAAGGAATGATAGAACTTGTACTTATTGTAGTCAGTTTAGTCCTAAAGTACTGGATCTCCACCTCTTTGCAATGAATAAAAAAGACTGAAGGGGCTTCAATGGGGAAAGATATGGTGCTCCCCATCTGGATCAAGGGAATCAGCACTGTACAGTGAAGACAAGTATGGGTTCAGTAGAAAGCAGCCTGGGCAGGGGACAAATACATTAGCCTGATCAAACCGTGCCTGAATGAAAAGTAGAGAGAAGGATATTAAGTGTATTAATGCTTTTCAGTTGATACTGAGAAACATGTGCTATATTGCCATTTGGGCTTTGTACTGGGCAAGATTTTTTTCCTTCCTAAAAACAACCACATTTTCAGCCTTGTTTACTCACTATATTAATGCCTGTCATAAACATGCACACACTTCATAGTAAATAGTATCTAAAAAGACACACAACAAATTAATATTAACACATCCATGGTAAAAATCAAATCAAGCTGAAATGAACCTGGACTTTCTGGAACTTACTATAAATTGAGGGTCCAATGCTCTCTTAAAGGCAACCTGGCACCAATAGGCACCATGTTGCCTACCTGTGACATGGGTACTTGTGGGCTAGAGTCCATTTACTGTGGTCCACAAAATGCCATCACTCTTTTGATAATCTTTAAGGAACTACAACATTCTTCATTGTGTGTGCTATAACAGACTAACATTACTGCCTATCTGGATTTCTAGCTAAATATCTACATGTAGTGCTCATGTTTAAATAGTAGTAGAAATTTTAGCTACTTTAAAATGTTTATTTTTGCTTGTTAACGTTTAAATGTACCAATAATTGCATTATCTCAAAGGAATCATAAATGCAGCACATAAGATCATATTAAACCAGCAGCAGAATAAACAATATGAAGTTTTAAAAGCACTAATGTTATTTTAAAATGCCTTAGAAGATATAAAAGGACTTTTTATGGCCCTGACAAACTATAACATATGGGGTTCTAGGGACGGTATTATCCAGGGACTACCATATTTAAACTCACTGGCCAGCAATTTAGCACCAGTATCAGTATATAAAACCAGCAGGATCTGAAATCAGAGCATAGCCCTGAAAATATTCTTTTGACACTCACTTGCAGATGGGAGGTACCCAGTTACTTTCCGCCCTGTGGAGGTCGAGATAACTTTGCCCAGCACCAAACCTATGATCGCCCAGTTCCTGAACTCCACGAGGGAGATCCAGGACCCCAGCATGTATACCCAGCTGGTGGCCACCTTGGCCTATACCGCCGAAAAAGCCAAGTTTGCCACTGGACATGAGCGGCAGGAGTGGATGGACTTGTTCATTGATACTTTTAAAATGGTGCACAGAGAAATTGTGGGGGATCCAGAGACTGTAATAGGACTTTGCTGAAATGATTATTTTGCCTCTAAGACAAAAATAAATTTACGGTTTGGCCTACAGAACTTAAAGATATTTAAAAGGACAGCCCTTTTAGCTGAAAAGTTTCTCCTTTACTTTTTATTAATTCCAGAGAAGCTTCCAAAGAAGCTTCTAGAATAGGAATGTTCTCAAATGTCTGCTCTGGTGTGGCTAAGGCTTACATGTAGCTTTACTTAATAACCAGCATCCTGGCCCTGGCCAAGAAATGTTTCCAGCCACTGCATCTCCAAACACACAGAAGGCAGGACAGTGTAATCCTTTAATTCCTTACCTTAAAACCTGTCTGGGCTGAGAGATTGGCATATTTGCTAAAGCAGAGATTCTAAGATCATGGTACACACACACACACACACACACACAAATTCCTGCAAGAATCTTGTTGTGAGTCCCAAGAGATTGTTACCAACTGGTAAGAAGCAGGGAAAGCATTAAAGAGGTGGCCAGAGAGGAAGGAGCTTAATTTTTAGAGGTTGTCCACACTGAATGACCACAAAGGGGATTTACAACAGATTCTTGTAGTGATTATTACAGTGTTCCCCACAGCCACATGATTGTGAGTCAGGTACTTGGCAACTGGTTCACAATTATGATGTCACAACATCCCATAGTCATGAGTTCTCCATTTGTGATCTTCACTGTCAGTTTCCAAAAAGCAAAGTCAATGGGAAAGCTGACAGGAGATCGCAAATGGCAATCAAGTGACAACAGGATGCTGCAACTGTGCAGGATTTGCCTAATAACAACTGGGACAATTGCAACTGCCATCATAAGTTGGCACAGAAACAGTCAAGTGACGTCATGCTTAACAACCATATTGCTTAGCAATGGAATTGCCAGTCCCAATTATTTTCGCTAAATGATGTGGTTGTAAATGTAAAACAGTCCCAGTTACCAAAGTTAAGCAAGGGCTACCTATATTTTAATTAATATGGTATATGAAATGCTTGCTATATTTGGAATGCAGACCAATGGTGGCTTTCCTCCAGAAAACATTTAACATCCTTACTCTGAAAAATCCAAATTAAGAAGAGTGACAACATTCTGCTCTTTGACTTTCCAAATAGTATTTAGAACACAATGTTTACAATTAAGTTGCTATATGGAATGTTTCTAAGTGTTTGATGTATATCTCTTTCTCTACTGAAACCATGGCATGATCATCATGTGTCTAACCCTAACTGCTTTTTAAGAACTGGTGAATATCTTGTGTCTGTTCTTCTGCCAACTAATTATCTGTAAATGCCTGTCTGTCTGACTCTTTCTTTTACTTCCAAGAGCTTTGGTTGATAATTTGGTAGGTAATCCCATACAGTGGTTTCCATTACTTGTTGGACTTCGTCAAGCAACTCTGGGTCTCTTGGGCCTTCCTCTTACCCAGATGGTCCTCACAGGCCCTAGGATTGCATCCTGCCCCACTGAGTCCCACACCCTTGGGCCTCCTCCAACCTACTGCCTTGCTTCACTTACCTTTTCCAAAGATTTGAGAAAAAGAAACACTGTGCAGCCTTTCTATATAGAAGCTGTCTCAGAAGCAGGTATAATTTGGGGGGCATCCACAAATGACCCAAGAATTATAGTCACTACCAAAATGGCATCTGCTTCTGGACAGCACCTTGCAGCTCTATATAGGAAGGCCATGAAGCAGATTAGGTGCTTCTCTTTCCCAAAGGTAACTTTTGGAAAAAAATAAGTGGAGTGAGGCATGATGGAGGGGAAGAGGTCCAAGAATGTGTGTGACGCAGCAGGAAGGGAAACTATGCAAGGGCTCCCTTGGGATGGGAGAATCCCTGGAAGGACTGGGACAGGCCATGTGAGAGTTGGGAGGTGCTGCAGTGTACCCCATGCTCCACCTAGATCAACAGCCTCACTTAACAACTGCCATGACTTATGACCATAATTCTCACATACAACCTGTGTGAGTGGACCAAAACATAGAAGGAAAAAAATATGAATTAACACTTATTTTGGGGGAAAGCCTAGAGATAGATGTGTTATAGGCTTTCCCTTTTACCTCTGAGCCTGCATTTTTCAAATAACACCTGATTCAGTTAGCAGGTCAACACAAAAAAGGCTACAAATCAACATGTGCTATAATGCCAGGGAGCAATGGGTAAGGAGGCCAAAGGTGGCTTTAAAAAAAGACTTGGCACAATATCCTCCAGGCAGTTGAACAACAAAATACACTAAAACAATAGAAGCCCTCTTTTGGCATAAATTTGCTGGTACAGACTATGCCTACTAATGTTTCCTAGTATCCATAAAAATAGTAATAATTGGAAAAAATATATAGGGAGAAGTATATAATCTAATTAATTTGTAAATGTTTGTCCACCCTTTACATCAGTTGATTAAATTTGATACACTCCTGATAAACTGGCTCAAACTGAAAAAAATTCCACTCAGAACCTAGTGTTCATGCTCAGGAACTTGCCAGACTAGTCTGTCCTATTGGGTGTACAGTTATGCATTGGTTTTATTCTGTTTACTTCTCTATCATAGGCTTCAATCACACCTTTACATAATCTTAGAAATAATTTGAAATAGAGTTAATGGAAATAGTTTCTTGTTATTTCATTTTTGCCAATTCATGGCCAGTGGTAAGGAACCTCAGCAAACCTCCATGTCCCCTGTGTAAATCTGTTTTAGTTGTAATGTAACAGAAAACAAATGAAAGATTTAGAGAATCTGTTTTTACAGTGTTCTTCCCAAGGAGACATTGGTGTACAAAGATATTTTTATTTTGGATAAAAGTTTGCAATTAATTTATTTAGCCAGTAAAAGTTTTATTCTCCATAAAATGGTTTATGAATACGCTTTCTGTTTTTGTTGTTGTCATTTTTGCTAATCATGTCAATAGCAATATGTGCAATGTGCTTTCATATGTGAAAGCAAAAGAGATGAAATCTTAATAAAAAGTGCAAACCTTGGCTAATAGAGTATTATTTATTGTAACTTTAATATATTTTTTCAAACAAAAATGTAGCTAGGCTTACGCCTTATTCCAAGTAAAGCTAATCCTTCTTTAGCAACCACAATTGGAATCAGCAACACAGCCATTAACTGAAGTGGTCACTAAGTGAAACTGTGACTATGCTTATGATCTTCCTTCGGTTTTCCTCTGTTTTACAGACCTGTGAAGTTCATAAATGTGAGAATTGTTCTCAAGGTTACTTTTTCATTACTATTGTAACTGCAAACAGTCAACAAACAAGGACTATCTGTAGTGCTCTCCCAATATATCACTTTCTTATTTGAGAAACTTGCAAAATTTCTCAAAATGTTTTGCACTAAAGAAACATTTGGAAAATATAGTCACCATCCTCTTAAACAATGCCCCTTTCCTATGTTTTACTCTTTAAACCCAGGGGAGTTCAAACTTTTTGGTGAAGAGATTAATGGCTGAGTGGTATTTATGTCTGCCTTCCTGCCTCCTCTATTTTAAATGCTTTTAAAGATAAATGATGGACACCACAAAATTAATCAAAATTAAGTATTTTTACCACTTGAATTGTTTTATATATTCCCTGCCATAATAATACCAACTTTTATTCAAATATACTGGTCAAAATGTTCTTCAGTTAAAACTCTGACTACTAAGGGGCTAGGGGCACATGGCCTAAGAAATTCAATTTTTTAACTATACAACTTCTTTTTTCTATTTGTACTTTTCTTTCTGGTTAGATGGATTTCTACTCCACACAGCACTTGATTTTAAAACTCTGCCATTCTCAGAGTTTAAAGTCTCAGTGTCCCTATGGAATTACAGAAATGGGTTTATGTTATAGGAGGAAGAAGATGAGAAAAAAGTAAACATTCCCCCACCTGATCTCCAGTCTTAGAATCTCATAATGGAATGAAATCCTTTCCCCAGTTTTTTGAGTTATGTATTCTAGAGTCCTGATTGTGTTTTTTTTTCCCTACTCATAGAGCTTTCTGTCGCCCAGTGCACACAGCGTCCAGTTGACATTGTCTTCCTCCTCGATGGTTCTGAAAGAATTGGCAGCCAGAACTTCCGCAGGGCCCATGGTTTTATAGAAGCAGTGTCTGAGCGTCTTACCCTGGCCAGAAGTGACAGTGATGACATGAATGCACGCATTGCCCTGCTACAATATGGAAATGAGGACGAACATGACATAGTTTTCCCATTGACATACAATATTACTGACATCACAGATCGTTTAGCCGAGATCAGCTATTTGGACTCCTCTTCCAATATTGGGTCTGCCATCATATATGCTGTCAACAACCTTGTCATCAACACACAAGACAGGCAGAAGGCAGCTCGGCGTAATGCGGAACTGTCCTTTGTCTTCATTACAGATGGTATTACAAGCAATAAAAACCTGGAAGAGGCTATTGATTCCATGAAGAAGCAGAATGTTATGCCTACAGCCTTGGCCCTAGGCAGTGATGTGGACATGGATGTCCTGCTGAAAATCAGTCTAGGAGACCGGTCAGCCATTTTCCAGGAGAAGGACTACCTAAGTCTCTCCCAGCCTGACTTCTTTGATAGATTTGTTAAATGGATCTGTTAGTTGTGAGGTAGACACCAAAGCTTTTAAGTTCCTATATTGTAACATGTTTTTTTAGCAAAAGTATGCTGCCAGAAGGTAGCAGGCACAAATTTTCAAGGGAATTTATTTTTATATTGCAAATTGGTAGGCTCGTTTCAAATAATGTTTATGGTGCTAATTAAAAACAAAATAATAGGATGCTACAGAACACTACAGTATCATTTGTCACGCTTTAAAATATTGTTTAAGATCTTTATATTGTAATACTTTTGGTGCTGAATAGAGGAACCGTGCATTCAACATAAAGCATAAAGAACTATCATCTCCAGCTGCCCCAAGGATCCATCTTAACCCTCCTCTCCCATTATTTCTCACTCATCCATTTACTGGTAGACGGGTAATTCCATTGTGCCTTGATTGTGATGCTAACATTTCCTCTGTTTTCAAGGAGATACTTTGCAGTTGAAATAATAACAGGAAATATTTTTATCAGTACTGAGTCTTGCACTTGGCCTATTCCATTAGTAAACACCTAGTCTTCCTTGCTTTCCTTCCATGTATTTGCTTCAGGGTTGCAACATTGGATGGTCCCCCCTGTATCATGATGCATGTAATAAATGGACTTCACAAAGATATCAGTAGCTATTTCATCTTAGAAAGATCTAGGAAAAGAAGCTTTGTTCCTATACAGGTAGTCATCAACTTAAGACTGTATGCCTTTTATGGCAATCATTAAGTGAATACAGCAGTCATAAAGTGTGTGCCATGGTCTTTAAGCAAACTCTTTGTTCTCTATGAGGCAGTTTTTGTTGGAAACTGGAAGTAAAGCCCATATCTGGCAAAAACGTAAATTGCAGAGTACTACAAATAGCCATAAATGCACACAGGTTGTTGAACACCAGGGAAGGGGGTGAGATTGAACTTTGAAACTGGGTCATAAGTCACTTTTGGGTGGTCTGTCATAACTGACTAATTGTAAGTGGAGGATTACTTGTACTGATAAGATATGGCATCCAGTCTTCCTGTGCCAGTACTGTTCTACTCCCAAGGAAAGAGTCTTTCACTGAAAATGGACATCAGTATAATGTAAAGAGATTTTGCTGGATTCTCTTCTGGATTTCCTGCTACATTTAAGCCGAGTGCCATTAGCTTTCAATGTTCCATTGTATAAATATAGAATTTCCCTGACTTGACTTGGCAGACCATTTTTATTTTTTTCACAATAATGATGATAAGCACTATTGAACTGAATCCCAATTTAAAGTGTACTACAGTGTGCATAAAGGAGTCTATTGGAACTGTATTTGAGCATTTTGCTTTTATTAGGTCTTCATTAGAATAAACAGTTCCATCAAATTGCTTTCCCCAATCAAGGAAATTGCATAACAACCGAATTTTTTAAGCCTGCAAATTTACATGAAAAATTGAAACAAAGCATGACTACATTTTTAAAGAGATGGGGGAAGGGTAATTGAAGTGTTACATAAGAAAGATGATGACTTTAAAAATTTCATAAATTATGAACATATGAAACCAAAAATATGGTTTTACAAACATGGTTGTAATTCAGAATTCTCCCCTATTAACATGGAGAACATTTTACTGGTTTGCACACTTCTACTCCAAATAATTTGTGGTTTGTCTGGGGTTGTTGTTTTTTCTGTTCCACACCACAGAGCTTTTCTTATACTTTCAATCTTCTAGTGAAAATATATCTTTGGTTTTATTCCTAATTGCTAATAATCACATTCTTTCATAAATCATAGATTATACTTTCTCTGAAATATAGTGTGAACTATCCAAAGGGCCACTGTGCAAAGTCATACTAATTGATAAGCAATGAATACCCAATGTCAATGTATTCCTGATATACTGTTTCTGGAATAACATCCTTTCTTGAGCCAAAATTGCACTCCAGAAAAATAAAAACTTTTTTCACAATATCTTAATATTAATGTCATTCATTTTGTAGCGATTTAGAGTTGGAAGAACCAATATAGCTCTTTTATCATATATGCTTGTTTTATTATTTTATTATTTTCTTAATAAACAAGAATATAAAGCAAATGTTTATGCAATATAAGTTCTAATTCATAATTTCCTATTAAATTCAAAGCTTTTTTTAATTGCTAAATGCACAAAATTTTAATTGCACAAAATGCTATACTACAGTCTTTGCTCTTGTATAATGCTTCCCTCAAGTGCAGCTCAGTTCCTGGTTACTATATGAATTTGTTCCATGATATTATAAGAAAAATATGGAAATACATTGTTACTGCCACTTTATTTAGTTGTCTAAATTTTTAGACTTGGACATCTAGTCTACACCTTTGGACTTAATGAGTCTCTTAATAATTCTACTATTTGTAAATGATATTTACAAATAGCTGATACAAAAAATATTTTTCATTAGTATTTCTTCCAGGAATTGTTATGAATTTAACAATATATCATACCAGGCTTTTTCACTGTAGTGAATCCAGATGTTGCCTTTAATTCAAAAGCTCTGCTGGATGGAGAACTTACACTTCAAAACATTTAGAGCTCACCAAGTTGGGATAAGCTAACTTACATGTTTTATGATTCATGGGCATAAGAATGTATAGTAAGAAGGATGGAAGAATTTTAAAATATTTTTGATTGATGGGAGTTCCTAAAGAGCTGAACTCATGCTGGGGTGAAAGTTCTTCAGTCTCAATCTGAACTGCTGCTGGAACTGCCACTATGCTGAAAGAAAAAAAATGATTAAAGCTTATTGCAATTGTTGATATTTTGCATCTATTTTCCTTATTTATTTAACTTCTGTATTAACTGTTTCATTTCTATTTGTTTCTTCCTATGGTTTCCATTATAATGCTTTTAATGCTTATTCTTTTTGTGATGTCCGGGATGACTTGCAGGAGGATGATAGCATGGAGGTGGTGCAGGAGAGGATCATCCAGGCCCTCCAGAGAGCATTCCAGGTAAACCAGATGGTGGATGCAATCCATGATGATGTTTGTGATGATGTGGACTCTGGAGAGGATTCCCCACTGGTCCAGGAAATCCATATGGAGGAACAGGCTGGCCAGGGTAACTAGGACCTGGGGATGGTTGCATTCCTGGTCCAGGGTATGATCCTCTTTGTGGTCCAGGAACAGGAGGAATGGGTTGTGATCATGGCATCCCACCTGGCATTCCTGCCAGCAATATAAAGGTGTAGATACTGAGCCCTTTTTAGTTGCTGATCTTCTTTAAAAGGGATTTCATTCAATTTAAATACATTAGTTGGAACAGTAGATTATTTTTTCAGTCAGGAAAATGACCAATCCTTCAGCAAGGGTTTGACAAAGTAGATCACAATCTACATCTTGGTAAGCTAGAAAAATGTGGGATAGACAGGATCACTATCAGATGAATTTGTAACTTACTCAACAGGTAGTTGTCACTGGTAATACATCTACATGGAAGGAAGGAAGCAGTGGGATACCACAAAGTTCCATCTTAGGCCCAGTATCTTCAATATCTTCATAAATAATTTAGATGAGGGAATAGAACAGGAACTCATCAAATTTGCAGATGACACTAACCTGGCAGGAATAGCCAACACCGCAGAAGACAAGTTCAGGATCCAAAAAGATCTTGACAGACTTGAACACTGGGCCCTATCCAATATCATAAAATTTAATGTGGAGAAAAGCAAGGTTTTATACCTGGGCAGGAAAAACCAAAGGTACACATACAGATTAAGCAAAACCTGGCTGAAAAACAGTAACTGTGAGGGGGACCTTGGAGTCCTAGGGGATGATCACTTAAACATAAGTCAGCAGTATGCAGCAGCAGCCAAAAAAGCTAATACAATCCTGGGTTATATACAGTAAACAGAAGCATAGAGTCAAAATCACATGAAGTATTAGTACTGCTTTGTAATGCCTTAGTAAGGCCACATCTGGAATACTGAATTCAAATTTGGTCACCACACAAAAAAGATGTTGAGACTTTGTAAAAAATGCAAAGATGCAAAGAAGAGCAACTAAGATGATTAAAGGCCTGAGACTAAAACATATGAAGAACGGTTGCAGGATTTGCATTTTAAATTTAAATTTGTGTTTAAAAGTTAAAATAAGCAAAAAAAAAAGAGTAAGAGAACACCTGTCTGATCTTGATTAATACAAATCACTGAGACCTGATGGATTATATCCAAATTCTAAAGGAGCTGGCAGATGTCATCTCAGAACTATATCACATCTTTCAAAAATCCTGGAGCATTGGGGAACTACCAGAGGCTGGAAAAGAGCTGATTGTTATGTCCATATAAGGGCATAAACTCACAAATCACCTCTGATTGGACATAGTTCTGGAGGGAAAAATAAATCC
>JANHFM010006390.1:0-14781 GCA_032468115.1 Grayia smithii
CACTGAAAAAAATGACTTATGATCATGTTTCACATGTACGGCCATTGCATCATTCATTCCATGGTCATATGATCAAAATTTGGCAGTTTGGCAACTGGCATGCATTTATGATGGTTGCAGTGTTCCAGAGTCATCACCTTCTGACAAGCAGAGTCAGAGGGGAAGCCGGATTCACTTAACAACTGTGACAAGTAAGGTTGTAAAATGGGGCAAGACTCACTTAACAAATGTCTTGTTTAGCAACAGAAATGTTGAGTTCAGTCATGATCGTAAATCGGGGATTACCCGTATTTCCATTCCTTAGTGCTGTGGTTGAACCTTGGAACACACGGCAAGGGAATCCTTTCTGGGCGTCTGTTGTGTGTGATTTATGTAGGGTGGTTTTGTGTGGAAGGCTATCAAAATGTGTTCACTGAAAATGACCCTGTTATGCATACATGAAAGAGACTTCCTAAAATAAGAAGGCCCTTGGTGAATATTTTGTCCTTTCTTGTTAACTATTGACCTGTCTGAAACATTTTAGATACAGTGGGGTCAGAATAAGCATGTTGATGACTTAGGGAAGTTCCCATTGCTTCCAAATCTGTCATCTCCTTCCCACCATCCGCCTACCCTCTTGGCTGAATGCAAAAATATAAGTGAAGGAATTACAAGAAGCTGATAACCGAGGTTGGATAATGTGAGAAGACGGATTTTCTACACAGAACTTGAAAACATTAGCAATGTTGGGCTTAGCTAGCTGCATAATCACATTGTAAAGCTTCAAGATGACAGCAAGCCCTTGGCGAATAAAGGAGTTAATTTTTTAAAAAGGTTCAACAATGTTACAGACATCGGATACGGGAGTGTGAGAACTGGTTATATGCTACTGTGCTCTCATTTCATAACAGACCACAACTGTGAAATCTTCTGTGAGAGTTGGTGTGGGAAAGTTGATGGGTGTGATTTTTTTCTTCTTTTGGTTGCCTTAGAACTGGCTTTTCATATTTGTTCCCTTAAAAAAGATACAAGGAAGGAAGGGAAGGAGGAAAGGGAAGTCTAAAGCAGTTGAGAAAGCTGTAGTGTAGATTTTTCTCACCATGGAGTATATTTCCTTTATTTAGTGCCTGCATTATTTTTACTTTGCCTAACTTAAGCATGCTTGTATCTTTGTTGTTTTACTCTAGGAAATAACTTTATATAGGGGCAGCATTCTTAGCAATGATAAAAAGCAGCTCATAATTGAAATAGACAGGTAAAGATTAAAACAAAGAAAAGTTTAGTAGAGTAGAAATAACTAGCTCTTTACTGTACCCAGGATTGTATGGATGAATCAAAATGCTCCTGTGACCTTGGAATCATTTATTGTTACTGATATATCTCTATACTAATGATTACTTGTCTCTTGGTAGTTGTAACAAACCTTCTCAAAGAAGGTTAAACAATTGAAATAATTCAAATTATTAAACACCAGCTGGCCACAAAAACAATCATTTTAGAACTTTTTAAAAAGCCACTAAACATGTCCTCTTACTTCTAAGAATGCATTGCACAGCCTAGGACAGTGATGGCTAACCTTTTCCGGACCGAATGCCCAAAGCACGTGCTTGCGTGCTCGAATCCCCAAATTGCAATATGTGCATATCGGCCCCCGTGCGCCCCCGTGCATGCGTGACCAAGACCCAAAGACCAGCTGGCCAGTAGGAGGTATGCACGCATGTATGGCAGAGCTGAACTGGGTCAACGGCTCTCTTGCCATCAGAGAGGGTGCTGCGTGCCACGGGTTCACCATCACGGGCTTAGGAGGAGCAGCTGCACAGAAGGCCTAGTGTTGAGTTGCTGTCAGAGAAGCTGGTGGGAGCAGCTGTGGGGGGGGTGACCTCCTCGTGTAACTGAATAAGCCGTGAGGATCATGTAAAAGAGGTCACTTTCTAGATGAGTTGTATCAAAGGGAATCCAATCAGATACCAGTGAGATTAGCCTGGCTAAAATTTAAGTGAGCTGAGGTTTCTGAATCGCATGCAAAGGTAACCATACATAGAAGAGATTGCAGGGGTTACTACCACATGTATTTCAATTTTAGATTGTTTTCTAATGCAAATGGATGCAGATATTCTTTCAGCTGAAGCTGTTAGAAAGCATTCCTAGCTGCTTTGTCAGTTTGGGATTCTGAAGTCAGGTCCAAATCCAGAAGCACCTGCATTTGCTCTTCTGGAGGATTGTAATTGATTCTAGAGCAGGAACACGCTTAGAGCAATGATCCTTTTTTTCTCTCCCACGGCAGCTTCATGTTCTTTGCATTCACCTTCCCTGCAGTTAGTGCTGGTCTGCTGTCAAGGTGAACATGTCCCCATCTCATTTGACAACCACGTCCAAGCAGTCTCTGAGAATCGGACACAACTCAATGGAAGAAAAATAAATCTTCATGGGAAGGAGAATGCAAGTGTATCTTGATATATTCCTATATCAAACACCACAGCCAAAGGCAGGAGTCAGGAATGTTAGATTGGTCAACGGGGAAAGGAAACTATTGTTTTACTCTACAGTGGGGTGTGAGTAAGTGGCAGATGTAGGGTTGTGGAAGGAGGCAGGGGGCGGGATGAGCCTGTTGTTTTGAGATAGGCTGCCTGAGTTTTATCAGACAGAAATGTCAAACAGAAGCAGATGTTGGAAACCAGATTAGGCAGCTATACTTGAACAAGATGAAAATGCACATTTCCCCATTGCAGAAAAGTATCTTAGTGAGTCCAGTCAAACAGAATTAAAAACAAAACAAAACACTACAGGTAATTCTCAACTTACAACCAAAACTAGGACTGGAAATTCAGTCAAAAATTGTTGGGGTTGTAAGTTTAGGCACTCAAGTGACCTCACCTTACAACATTTTTTGAAGTGGCCATTAAGTATATCACTGCAATCATTAAGCAAATCATGTTTTTTTAAGCAAATAACGCAGTTGTTAAATAAACATATTCTTCCTAATCAGTGGGTTGTTTTTTTTGCCAGTTTAACACCAGAAAGATCATGTGACCATTGGATGCTACAACCAGTCATAAATGTGAGGATCAGAACTGGGACACAGTATTCTAGGGGTACTGTAGACTGTCCAGTGTGGCATGGAACTTTATTGTCACTTCCTGTTATCTTGGCATTGTACCTCTGTTGATGCAGCCCAAAACTGCATTGGCTATTTTGGCAGCTGGGGCGCATTGATGGGTCATGTTTAATGTTTGGTCTACCAAGACCTCCAGGGTAGAAAGGTCAGATGGGCATAATAAGAAACCTCCCAAGTTACCTGCAGTGCCACATTCTGAACCATTTGCATCATTGGAGGATTAGGATACAGGGAAGACTTTTAGATCAGTGGTCCCTAACCTTTCTAGCTCTGTGGACCAGTGGTGGTGGCACGGGCGGGGCGGAGGGAGGATGGTTTCATGTGCACATGTGCTGCTTGCACAAATGTAATTTGTGTGTTTATGCACTTGCCTGCTGCTTGGGCAGCCTGGTTCCTGGTACCAGGCCATACCCTCTTTAGATGTTTCCTGAAACCGTGAGTCTAGGCTCCAGCACAGGGATCAGAAAAGAGAGGATCTCCATAAGCTCATGATCTGCACATTTAGATTTTAAATCTGAGTTAAGGGACCAATCGTGGTGCCAAGTTTAATATCAGTATGTTGGAAGTTGCAAAACGATCACATTGCAGGGAATTTTAATGGGAATAATTATTTCCTCTTAAACTGTGGTTGCCTCAATTAGCCCTTGATTCCGAACAAGACTAATGGGTGCCTGAGCTTTAGACATAGTAAACTTTAGTTTAGACATAGCCGTTTCTTGATTGTGTTAATGATTCGGGTTTGTTGTTTCTCCACTGCTTTGTATTTTAACTTTTGTAATGTTTGTAATAGTTTGTATTTCATTTTAATTCTGTTCACCAACCAGAGTCATTGTTGAGATGGATGGTCATATAAATTGGACTGATAAATAAATAAATGAAATGCTTCAGAATGCATGCAAGCACCAGCATAGCCCTTGTCTTTCACCAAAGTAGCCACACCTTTTCTGCAGCAGGTTCAATCCTAGGAAAAGGTGCATATGTTTTAATAAGTTGCAGGCAAGTCCATTTTTTCACAAGCAGTTTTAAAGCTAAAATCAACAGCGCTGCTCCGAATCAGTGAATGGTGGTTGTCTGAGATCTTTAGAATAAGGTTTTTCAGTAGCCAAAGTTAAGACAAAAGTCATCATCATTTCTATATCTCTCCGAATCCTCTGATTAACTTGTTGCCTTAAGTTTTTTTTGTGCCCTTGAGGATCACAGCTTGTTTGGCTTGTCTTCTTGGGATTGTTGTTTTTACTGCTACCTCGTTGCTTTACTCACTTAACCCCCCCCCCCCAAAGAAAACCTCCTACGATCCCTTCTGCTGAATTTTCTGCTATAGTCACCATAGGAGAAAATTTTTGTACTCCTCCCCCACACCCCCAGCAGTCTCTCTGACTGGTGACCCTGATCTGACATGCATATCAGCTTCATCTGAATGGCAGTAGTATTTCATTTTTTAATTCCTCAGCTATATGCATTGAATGCCTTTCAGTTTGTTTGGTTAGGCATTCTGTGAATATTTCAATCATCAGAACTGTGCAAAGTAAACACGAAAAACCACATTACTAGAGTCCAGGGGATAAAAACAAGCAACAGAAGCAACAATATGGATTCACGTGTCTAATGGAGGCCATTTGGATTATAATTCTGTTATTCCTAGGAAAGTTGGGGGTTATCTAAGGATGCACTGAGCACTGAATTCGTGACCTTTGAATATTCACTCTTCCGATTGAATAAAGCTTTGGGACCCCTAGCAGCTAGTGTATAAAAACTTAAAAGCAGAGCACAGCCATTTCTTATGCAGAACTGTTTGTACTTACATGTGCCACACAATTTGAATAAACAGATTTTGCAATCACGCTGTGAAAATTCAGCAGCAAAATAGTAGAATCTGAATGGCATGATTTTTAGATTAAAATAGGAACAGGAATGCACTCTGGTACAGTCCTGTTCCTGCTCATAACATCTCCCACCAAATTTTGATAGGACATTGTCCCTTCCCTCATTGGAGGGTTTCTGCACTCTTACTAACCCATGGGGAGTCTGAATTGCAACCTTTGATCTGAAAAATATTGCTCATCACATGATACAGGGACCCTTTTGCACAAATGTACTGTAATATAGTAGATAGAGAAGAGATCCTGTACCAGTAACCAAATCTGCTTTTACAAAGGGCAACTGGACTTTCTCTATTTTTCTTGGAAGAGGTTTCACTTCTTATCCAAGAAGCTTCTTCAGTTCTCATGGAACAGTGAATTGAAGAAGCTGCTTGGATAAGAAGCGAAATGTCTTCCAGGAAAAACAAAGTTCAGTTGCCCTTTGTAAAAGCACCATTGAGATAACTATGACCTGGATGATTGAGAATCTACATAAACAAGGGATCCTGTAGGTATTTTGGGCAACAGGTTCCTCAATTCTTTGTCATTAACCATGGTGGCCAAGATTGGATAGATTTTAAAAATTGAGCTGGGAAGACTTCATCTTTCTGCTCACCTTGGAAGTATGTTTTTGTTTTTGGCCTGACCCACCCCACAGAGTTTCCATAAGGATAAATCTCACAAATGCATTCCTTGAAGAAAGGGTGTTCCACTAAAGGCCTGGGGCTTAAACATTACATTCCCTGGAATTTGTCTCATCCAGTTGTAAGCCAAACAATGGCTCTTTGATTTGAGGTCCTAGATTTCAGGTTTCTATGATGTGTTAGTATGATTTTTTTCCAGCACTAAGGAGGTCTGTGTCTCACAGTGCAGGTCGAGGATACCTTCTTAGATGTTTCTTGAGCAGGGGCTTGTCAGCATTACTAATTTGACCTTTTTTTAAAGGCTGTTTTCCTTTTATTTTCCAGGGTATTCTCATTTGGGGAATGAAATCCTTGTCCTGCTGAAATTGTGAACTCTCCCTTGCTTTAAGGTCATTCTGGAGGAAATGTCTCTCATTCTTTTGTTTCTTGGTTTCCAGCTGCATGTTTAAGCCCTCCCAAAGCCCAATGGGTGTCAAAAGAAATATGGCTGTGTACAGCAATGGAAGCCTAATTGGTTTCACTTGTACCTGTCCACTTGAAGATAACTCATACTGTATTTTCTTCAAATACATTAGGTGGCTGGGGGAATTGTACATTGGAAACTAGTGTTGTCCGGTGTTGTCTTTTCTCTTTTCTGGAATCATAAAATTGAGGTGTCAACAGAGCCATGAAATAATCTGAATCCCACCGTCAAACTGAATTGGAACCAAGGTTAATCAGTTCTTTTAAGCACAAGAGTGGAATGAGTTGGGTCCCTAAATTGCCACCCATACATGCAACAACAAATCTGATGGGACAGCATTCTTTATTCTGCATCATTTCTGAAACCTGACCCAAAGTTTTGGATGACTGTATCTGGATTAAGAGAGGATAGAATTTGATCTGAATTATTTTGTTTAACCTGGAGTAGATGCTGCTGTTTTTTCTGTCTGTAGACTTCTTGTCTTACAGCACTGTTTCTTAGCCTCTGCAATTCTTAGGATTCTCCCACCAGTCCACACATCATAAAATTGCTGGGTTTTTAAAACTCTGTCTTACAGAATGACTTGGAGAGCTCTGTGATCGGTTGGTGATCGGTTGGTGATTGGTTGGTGGATAGAAGAATAAGCAATCCCATAGCCCATGAAATGACTTATATCTTCCCTAGCCTACCTGTTGGTACCAGGTTGAGGAATGTGATATTTTTTCGTTTGCTCTATGATTATGATTGCTTAAAATACTTAAAATAGTTGGTGGAGGAACAAAATGCAGATTTGTTGAAAAACATGTATTAGTACTGTTTTTTAGAAGTTCAGTTTTTCACAAGGGAAAAACTTTTATTACTGGTATCTGGAAAAACATTTTGTATCAGTTCAGAATTGTTTCTTTGTGTATCTGGTGTTTTGGGTTTCTCTCTTAAAGTTTACACTCATTTCCTTTGCTCTACATTATCTTTCTGGATGACTCTCAGTGCTCAGAAATATTTTTTGAGGGAAGCAAAAGCTGTGCTAGAGAACGAAGTTCAAAAAGTGCTTCTACACTGCTTAGCTCTTTGAATATCCTACATGGTCTGTTCCCATGTCTCTTTGGTATTTCAGCTCCATTTCTGTTTTAGTTGAGGAAACAGTAATAAATCAAGAAAGTTCTTTGTTTCCATATACCCAAATGTGTGGCTAAATTTATAGGAAAGCCGAAGCTATAATTTGATCTTGGTGAGATATATTATTTTGTCCAACATTATAGTCAGGTATATTGTGGCCTTGCATTCACACCTACTAAAGCTATTCAATTAATACAGAATAAAAGAAAGGACAAGGGTTTGAGCGTGCAATCAATTTTTTTGCCAGGGGTGTGGGTGTATAATGGGCTGGGCAACCTGGAGAAGGCTTCTTTCTAGATCATGTAGTTATTTCACAACTGAAGTTTTTGCTAACTGCAGTACTGTGTGGCTTGATGGCAATTAAGATGTGAGGAATTAAGCAATCGTTAGGCAAAGGTAAGCGATGCATTTGCATTAAGAACAAATTCAAGATTAGTCTTTAATATATGCAGGGGATTAAATGTGACACATGCCTTTATTAAACAGAAAGTGTGCCTTTTATAGAAGGCAGTGCAATGCCATTATATTGTACTTAGCTCTTTTTCAAAGATGCTAAGGATAACTCACTTTATTGTCAGGTTTATTGGAATGAGCTCTGTTACACCACTACCATTTAATCCTCAGCTTATGACCACAGTTGAGACCAGAACTTCTGTTGCTAAGTTATGCAGTTGTTAAGCCAGTCACGCTTGATTTTGACCTTTTGCCACTGTCATTAAGTGGATAATGTGGTTGTTAAATAAACCCAGTTTTCCCCATTGACTTTGCTTGCCAGAAGCCCCCTGGAAAGGTGGCAGATGATGATCACATGACCCTGGGGCATTGCAACCTTGCTAAGCCTGAATTTTGATCAGATGACCATGGGGACGCTGCAGTGGTCATAAGTCCAAGGACCTGTCATAGTCTTTTTTTTTTTAACACTCTTAACTTCAAATGATTGTTAAAGGGATGGTCTTAAATTGAGGAATAGGAATAGTCATGGCAGAGGAATATTGGTTTTCTTTGTAAATCAGTTACTCCATGCTCTGTTTAAGCCTTGGTTTGTTGAAGTTACACTTGCAGCATGAGTATCACTCTAACCCACAGGTGTCAAACTCACCACGTCATGTTGCTGTCATGTGACATTTTGCCCATTTGTGGAGCTGGGGTGAACGTGGCCTGCATGTGGGCCGCAAGTTTGGCATCCCTGCTCTAAGCCATTACAATCCTGGTTAAACTGGCTTCACATAATACGTGAAGCTGAAACTGAACAAACCATGTTAGAGTACACTGTCTGAGGGAGGTGGCTGTTTTGGAAATATGAAATTTAAATAAATAAAAATGATGTATGTACTTATTCTATGATATAAATCTATCTACCTTTGTATATTACACAAAACCACTCTTTAGGAATGCAAGAATGAGTTTTGGAATCAAGAGTTTTGTATCCTTCTTATCTTTTGCTGTGAGGACCTAGAAAACATATTCTGTTTAAGTCAACCCAGTTTACTCTGTTCAGCAAGGCCAAGAGCTTTATTAGTGTTGCTTCTGGGTAACAGGGTTGGAAATGTGTTTGTTTAGATTTAGAGAGAAGTAGCAATTGCTAATAATTGTATAATTAAATATGGCAAAGAAAATCTCGAGTCTTTATGCCAGATGAGCAATGGGGACTGGAGAGGAGGGTATGATTTTAAATGAACATTTATTGCATGCAAACAAGTTTTTTAAAGCATGGGTATAATTTCATGGCTAGAAAAATATGATGGATTTGGGATGTCCTTGTGACACTTTTAGCACTTTTATCCATTGAGATTTGGTATAAGAGTGGTTTTGACTAATTCCATAATGCTTCATTTTGCCATTTGAACAACAAATACCCCCTTTCCTCCAAAATAAGACATCCCCTGATAATAAGCCCAATTGGGCTTTTGAATACATGGCAATAAGGCCAAGTGCTTATTTCAGGGTTCAAAAAAATATAAGACAGGATCTTATTTTCAGGGAAACACGTATAAACTGACACTTTCCATGTTGCGTCTCATAGTGAAGGAATTTTGATTTCTTAAAAGATTTAACATGTGGGTTAGCAATTGTGTTGCCTGGAATGTTTTTTTAAAAATTATTTTCAGAAAAGATAAAAGAATTGATCTGTTTCGAATAAAAGTTTAAGCATTGTGATGGCTCAGTTGACTACTCTGAGGAGCTGTGTAATGAATATGTAATTAACTTAATTTGAATATTTTATGTCATTTTGAAACATTTATGGATTAAACAGAAGAAAATGACCAAGCTGCATTTTTTTTCCTGTGGGGAAATTATAGAATTATTATACAAGCTAATAAACATGGACATAAAAGTTTCTTGCAATTGTTTATGTTGCACAAAAGATCATAACATTGCTCTGCATTCATATGATACTTTGGAACATCTGTCATCCTTTGTCACTTACGAAACCATTCACATTTAGAGAAGTTTTATAATTCAATCTTCTTGGAATCCTAGTATTTTTAGAATGCATATGGGAAATAATACATGTACATGTTTTGCCTATGAATGTTTATCTTCCTATAGAAAACATATGGGTAAACTTCTGCATTCTCATTTAGCAGTGGATTTCCTGCGGTAATTTTGCCAGAATGTATAATGAATAAGCAATTAAACACGAAGAACCCAATTGGATTTCTCCAATTTTCTTATTTTTATCTTGGGAAAACAATCTAATATGAAGAAAACTTTGGTAATGACTCAGTTAAAAATTGCCTCTCTATAATATCTAGGTCAATGGGGATGAAGTGTGAAATAAAATAAACACACAAGGGAGTATGAGTTTATGGTGCATGACTCTTAAGTCACTCTTAAGTCATGCGATAAAGTAACATATCAGAAATATTTTGGGTGTTTTTTCCCTGCCTGAATCTATTGATAGGAAGCTGTCAACATATGTCACAAAACTAAATGTGACTCAATGCTTCACAAAAGTTGCCCATATGACCAAGAGACTTAACTGTGAAAACTGGATGTCCCTTTCTACAACAACAAAAAATTAGAAACAATTACCATGTTCACAGTTATAAAGAAGTCCAAGTTGTTTTGTAGCAGATAGAATTAGCTCTGAAATTTGGTGGCAGGTGAGGAGAAAATCTATTAATCTTCTTATTTATTCAGGTAAAGATACTTTTTTTTTGTTTCTTTCTAACAGCTTTCATATTAATTGATAATGCGGCCGCGCGGGTTGTCACGGGAGCTCCCCCATTACTTCTGTGTAACACCTCTCCTGTGCGAGCTGCACTGGTTACCGGTGGTCCTCTGGATCTACTTCAAGGTGCTGGTACTTATCTATAAAGCCCTTCATGGCTTAGATCTGGGGTATTTGCAGGACCATCTCCTGTCTTCCTCTCACCGTCCCATGCGCTCACAAAGGGCTGCCCTCCTTAGGGTGCCGTCAACCAGACAATGTCAGCTGGCGATACCCAGGGGCAGGGCGTTCTCTGTACCTACCCTCTGGAATGGGTTACCCACCAAGCTCCGGACGGCGCCCGATCTCCGTTCTTTCCGTCGTGACCTAAAGACTTGGCTGTTTCAACAAACGGGCTGATTCTGATTTTGGGGGTTTTATTATTTATTATTCTAGATTTTAAACTGGTTTTTAATTGGATTTTAACTGTCATTGTATTTTTTTTAACTTCTGTTCGCCGCCCTGAGTCCTTCGGGAGAAGGGCAGCATACAAATCTGTTAATCAATCAATCAATCAATCAATCAATCAATCAATAAGATGGACAGGTCTATGCACGGGAAACAGGAGCTTCAGGTTGGCCCTTTATAAAAATGGCCTTCATCAATTTGTGAATTAACAATTCTAAATGAAAAATAGTTCAGTAGCTGGAATTTTTACAATCCCATCCCTTAGTCCATCTTCCAAGAGAAGACTCTTGAGTTAACAAAGGCAGTTTCTTAGGAAAAGGCTGTAGGTTTAACACTTGGTGCTTCCCCTCTCAGAGGGTGAGAATGGATAGAAAGAAGCCAGACAACATATGCAGCTGATGAGTGAACAGAGTTTTGACTACTATGCAAACACAATGCAATCTGTAATTACAAGACTTTATTATATATATAAAGTCCTTTATATAGATAGTCCTTGAATGACTACAGCTGGGACCAGAATTTCCACTGCTAAGGAAGGGGGTTGTTAAGTGAGTCCCACCCAATTTTATTACCCTTTTTTTGCCACAATTGTGAAGCGAATCACTGCAGTTGTTAATTGAATCATGGAGTCATTAAGCAAATCAGGCTTCCCCATTAACTTTCCTTGTTGGAAGCCAGCTGGGAGGGTTACAAGAGATGGCCACTTGACCTGTTAGACACTGCAGTTCTCATAAATATACATGCTGATTTCCAAGCACCCAAATTTTGATCATGTAACTGTGGGGATGCTGTGATGGTTCTTTTGTAGAAATTAAAAAAAAACTTTATATTGTATTTTATTTTTTCTAATTAAAATATCTAAGGCAATTGTTTGTCTCCTTCCCCTTGTCTGGAGCCCTCTCGAAACTGAATCTACGACAAGCTGAATATAAATCCTGTGCAAAGAAGATAAGAGGTTTTGCTTGAACTCTGAATTCCTATGTCTTCTCTAGGCATCATTTTGGTAACACATACCATTTGGGGATTTTACATGACCCTAATGAAGAAGTTGGATTCATTCACTCTCGCTTATTGAAATAGGGAAAAGTTTGTTTGTTTTTTTAATGGACCTTTTGGGGAGTTTTTCTCCTTTAGCTAAACCAGCTTGCTTAGTACATCAGAGAGACTTCTGTATATTGACTAGGACAGTTTTACTGCCTGTGCATGGTAGACATTTCTCTGAAAGGTCAGAGAATGTCATTGCTAACAGAGCATCTGCTTGGCTGAGCAAAAGCAAATTGTCTTTGTGTGCATTTCCAGTTGCATCACTTTATGCTCTGCAGACAGCAGAGCATAAAGAGTCTGTTGACTGTTTAAGTATTTCTTAGAGCAAAAGCTAAAGGTTAGGGGAGAGCCTATGGGTTAGGGAAAGGGTGTCAACAAAGTGATTTATTATGATCCCACTAATAGTAAAACTTGCCATTGTTGTGTAGTTTATAGGTGACTGGTGGATAGCAGAAGATAACCAGTGGTGGGTTTCAATTTTTTTACTACCGGTTCTATGGGTGTGCCTTGGTGGGCGTGGCATGGCTTGGTGGTTGTGGCAGGGGAAGGATACTGTAAAATCTCCATTTCCTCCTCAATCCAGGGGAAGGTTACTGCAAAATCCCCATTTCCTCCTGATCAGCTAGGACTCGGGATGCAGAGAATAGATGGGAGTGGGGCCAGTCAGAGGTGGTATTTACTGTTTCTCCGAACTACTCAAAATTTCCGTTACCAGTTCATCAGAACTGGTCAGACCCTACTGAAACCCACCTCTGAAGATAACCCTCCCCAACCTACAGTATTCCAAGTGTTTTTCCAGTTGGTACCAACATAGGAAATAGATAGATGTTCAACACATAATGAAGGACATCAGATTGGGTGAGGTTGCCATAAGCAGAGTGGGATATTAACACTGGTATATTTATCTATGAAATGTGTTGGAGCAGGAGGAGCGTTTATGAAAATAAAAGAGCAAATTCAATGTAAAATGTCTATGTTTTCAGTGAAGCTTTTTAAAAATGTTTTCATGATATTATTTACAGTGGCTGTATCGCCGTTGTGGGTTTAAACCAAATCTTATGCAAATCTATATACATTTGGATCTCTGTATATATTTTTTCTTAGGATTTCCTTGCTGCTTTTAAAAGCTACTATTTTTGAAATATTTTGTATGTAGACTTTTTGTTTGGATGGTGTCTATAACTTTTACTGTGTTTCCCTGAAAAGAAGACCTCCCCCGAAAATAAACACACCCCTGAAAATTTTTAAAGCCGGTCCCCGCCATTTCCTCTGGTTAGAGATAGGGAGCTGGAAATCAGGTAAGACAGCAAGAGGAGCCCTGTTTTGCTCCACGCACCCCAAAATAATACGACCTCTCCGAAAATAAGGCCCAGTGCTTATTTCAAAAAAAATATAAGACAGGGTCTTATTTTTGGGGAAACATGGTATTATAAATAAATATCTCACCTGGCACCTTGCTTTCCCCTTCTAAAAAGCAATAGGATTTATTTTGTGAATTTATAGCAATACTTTGAACATTTTTCTGCTTCATTCTAACAAAATTACTGTGGAAAGATTCTTTGCTTCAGAACTGCACTGTCTGCAAGTGAACAAACTGAGAAGAATATAAATCTTCTCATGTTCTTTCTAAAGTCACACAATCTGTCCAAGTTGGCTACTGGGTTGCTCAATATAGATGCCATCTGGATTATTTGCTTTTTGGAAGTAATTTTTTACTTATTATTAACGAGGTAGCTGTTTGAACAGAATTTTTGGTAGCTTTAGTTTATAATCATTATAATTTGTGATACATTAGTTAGGTATAAGAATATTTTGTTTATGAACTAAGTGGAAATGAAGCAATTGGAATTAAGGAGAAACTTCCTAACTGTGAGGACAATTAATCAGTGGAACAGCTTGCCTTCAGAAGTTGTAGGTGCTTCACAGAGGTGGGTTTCAGCAGGTTCTGATCAGTTCTGGAGAACCGGTAGCGGAAATTTTGAGGAGTTCAGAGAACCGGTACTAAAAATTCTGACTGGCTGCGCCCCCATCTATTCTCTGCCTCCCAAATCCCAGCTGATTGGGAAGAAATGGGAATTTTGCAGTATCCTTCCCCTGGAGTGGGGTGGGAATGAAGATTTTGCAGTACCCTTTTTCCTGCGATGCCCACCAAGCCACACCCACCAAGCCATGCCACACCCACCAAGCCACACCCATAGAACTGGTAGTAAAAAAAATTGAAACCCACCACTGGTGCTTCATATTGGAGGTTTTTAAGAAGAGACTGGACAGCCACTTGTCCGAAATGCTTGCTCAAGCTCTCCTGCTTGAGCAAGGGTTGGACTAGGAGACCTTCAAGGTGCCTTCCAGCTCTGTTTTTGAATTGAAATGAAGCCTCAGTTTTCCTTGAGTTGGTAAAGGAATCTGTGGTACTTACCATTTGATATAGTGAATTATTCCTAAATAAAGAGATGGGGATTTCTCCTTGATTATTTTAGGTTGCTGAGAAGTATTCTTCCTCCAATATGCAAAACAGCAACAACAGCAAAAAATGTGTGATGTGTGATTTGTTCCACAACCAATTTAACCATTCAGTTTCACACATAAAACATTTTAGCCCTTGAGGTGGTTTTACTATATCTGGAAAAACTAGAACTGGTTAGTGCTTGGTGCAATATTGTTGCACCTTTTAAAAACTGCCAGATTTTCTGCCTGCAGTTAATCATTAAGAATAAGTCATTGCAAAGTCATCTCTAGCTAACAAGTCTGCATTTAATAGGTGGATTACAACTGATGGGAGTTGCTGAGGTCACATTTTCTGCATCGACAGAAAGCAGCACAGACTAGACAGAACTGCTTTTTCTGTTGGTGTTCTGGAAAGCCTCAAATATTTGACCAACCAACATTAGACAAATGTGGATGGATGAGAAGATTGGGGGGGGGGGGGGGGAAGGCCGGAA
>JANHFM010006390.1:14881-26227 GCA_032468115.1 Grayia smithii
TGCCATCCAACCTGCAGGGCTAAAGGCAGTGCCCGAAACCTTGAGAAGAAGCGAAGGCTCTGCAGCCTAGACTAGCTTAGCCGAGTGCCGAGCAGGGCTTTCAGGAACAATAACAGAAGATCCAGGGTTGCAGGAGCAGAGAAATGGATGCCCCCCTTCTCTCACCCTACTTAGGTGACCCCTGTGAAAGGGTCATTCGACCCCCAAAGGGGTCCCGACCAGGGGTGGTTTCTACCCACCTCCGCTACCGGTTCTCTTCGTGTGCGCACATGCACGCGCGCACGCGAAATTTGCGTACTCACGCTCGCTTTGCTTGCGCGTGCGCGTAAACCACACTAGCACGCATGCGCAGAAACTTTTTCTCCCGAAAAATCGCCGAAAAATCGCTCTGCACATGCGCAGAATGCTAATTTCGGCGATTTTGGAAAAACAAGGTAAGTTAGGGCACGTGGGTGGGCCTGGGTCCAGGACGCTGCGAATCGGTTCGGTGATGTCACAGTGTCACTGCTACCTATTCGCGCGAACCGGACCGAACCGGGAGCAACCCACCACTGGTCCTGACCCACAGGTTGAGAACCACTGATCTAGATGATCCATTCATCTCCTGGAATGAATGGTAGAAACCACACTTGTATACCCAATTTCTGTCTAACATGAAGTTATGAAAATGATACTGGATGTGAAGTGGATAGCTTACATAATGAGTAAAGTTAGTTATAGATTTTATGAGGGTTCTTGCTCGTTTTCAAAATCTTGCAATTTTATATTTTAGAATACTGTGACTAGTATTTATACAGCATTATTCCCTTTGGAGTTTTGCATTAGTCTAAATGTCATCAAAGCAATCTTATCATTTGTCATGATAATGCAATATAACAAACAGTACCTTATGGGGATGAATATGGAGAAAGGCTTTATATGATTACATAACATGATGGTAAACGCTAACAATTTATGTTCATTAAGAAAGCAGCATTTGAACAAAATAATTCCCATAAAGGTTTCTTTTGCTCCCACTGTCCAAGAGGTAAGTGTGTGTGTGTGTGTGTGTGTGGAGAGAGGGGGTGGAAGGGGGGAACGAATGCACCAAGTTAGAAATCAACAAGCAAGTTGAAACAATATTGGAAAAAAGTGGAATTTGTGAATAAAAATTCCTATCCTATTTAGATGTAAATTTTCCAATTAGAATAAAAAAGAAAAATGTTCAACACAACTACTTTTCAGAGATAAGAAAAATATCACACAAGGCCTTTTCCCAATTATTCTAGGATGTTCTTTTTTACCACAAAAGAAGTCTAGCTGGGAAGATCCAGTCACTGTGAGCCATGGTGGCACAGTGGTTAGAGTGTAATGCTGCAGGCTACTTCTGCTGACTGCCAGCTGTCTACAATTTGGCAGTTCAAATCCCACCAGGCTCAAGGTTGAGTCGGCCTTCCATCCTTCAGAGATTGATAAAATATTGTGGGCAATATTGTTGTGGGCAATATTCTGACTCTGTAAACCACTTAGAGAGGGCTGTAAAGCACTGCAAAGTGGTATATAAGTCTAAGTGCTATTGCGCTTAGTATGTTGACTTGCAAAAGATTGTTGGATGTTTTCTATTTCATGCTAGGCAAAATATAGATCCCACACTCTTGTATCTGAAACCAGTAAAGTTGTGTAGCTTGCCATCCTCTTAATCTCCAGAGGTGCAGTGCCTTTTTTCCCCTTTCCTTTTCTACTAATCGTTTTTGTGTATGAGACTTTTGGTAGAATTTCTTTCCTTCTGTTTCACTGACATTTGCCTTCAAATCCCATTCAAAGTATGGCAATAAACATGCAATTAAGGATGTTAGAATGATAAAACTGATATTGTGACACAGGTTCTGCCCAGGGGTGAAATCCAAATTTTTTTACTACCGGTTCTGTGGGCGTGGCTTGGTGGGCATGGTATGGCTTGGTGGGCACGGCAGGGGAAGTATATTGCCAAATCTCCATTCCCTCCCACTCCTGGGAGAAGTATATTGCAAAATCTCCATTCCCACCCCACTCTGGGGCCAGACAGAGGTGGTATTTGCCAGTTCCCCAAACTGCTCAAAATTTCCGCTACCAGTTCTCCAGAACCTGTCAGAACCTGCTGGATTTCATCCCTGGTTCTGCCCCTTTTAGGTGTCCATGCAACATTGCAATACATATAAGAAAGTGGTGGGCTTTGGTTACAATGCTACAAGATTATTTATGCCATTCTGATAGTCCTTTCCATTGCTTGCCCAGACCACTGAAGCAAAACCCTTTTGATTATTGATAGGAATCTGCAATTATGTGTCACATGTAGCTATCTGGGTCCTAAATGGCTAGAATCCTGCTCCCACCTCCTTACTTCTCTGCTTCCTTCCAAGAAGCTGCCATCATCACTGCTACAATATTATATTTATTCTTCTCCTTCTTTTCAGGCAATTATCATCTCCCAGGCAGCTTACAACAACTTAAAAATAGAGTGAATCTCTGATTCTAGTTCACAATCTGAGAAGACAAGGCTTCACACAAAAGGTGAGAAATGGAGAGAAAAGAGATAGTAGGGAGTGCAATTCCTTAGGGCTCTAACAAATTACAAGCAATTTCCTGGCTTGTTATAGACATGTCAATCTGGGATTTTCCCTTCCTGGAACTCCTGCATGAGTATCTCCTGCTTTTAAGAATATTTAAAATTCAGCTAAAATTGGAGAAGAAAGGGATGTATTTAGAAATTTTATTCTTAAGGTGCTGAAGAAATTACTGTTTGGGCAAAATCTCTATACATGAGAGCATATTCCTGCATACTTTATGCAAGGGGACTGCAGGGGATTAATACTGAATCTAATAATGCTCCCAGGTTTTTCTCTTATCATGTAGCTCCTGTGTAAGTCTTGAAATAAATATAATTTTGTATAAAACACTTCCCAACTCATTATGTATGCAGAGCCAGGAAATTGTATTCCCCACAAATATAAACTAATATAAAGATACAACTAATTCATTTCCATTATTTTACAGTTCCTGAAAAAAGTCTTTCACTTTTCACTTATGATATTGTACCTAGAAAGCTTATTTTCTTCTCTAGAACAATCTTCTAATTATTAAAACAAACAAAGAAAAGGGGAGAGGGGGCATGGCCAGTGACAGCGACATGCACGGAACTTCGGGGCTCCGGAGGGAAGCTGATATTTTAGTTGTTTGTGGGGGTCCTTGGGAACATAGCTGTCTTGTGGGGGTAGTGAAGAAGGAAGACACAGCAGGCAAGAATGGGGAATGTGCAAATTCCCCTGAAATGCCTATGGAAGCCTCTGATCCAAAATCTAGAAAGACAGCCAGTGCGAGCTGTCTGAAGCCAAAGCAACCACACCTAAGAAGATGAGAAAAGAAGAATGAAATTGAACGGAACACTGGGCTGGAAAAGTTATTGGCCAATTTACAGGTAAAAGGAACTTTAAACTTTGGAGGAAAAAAAAGTTTTCTGAACGAGGAAACAATGGCTAATTGGCACATAATGGATTAAAATGGTGGTGGTAAAAGAAAGGGAAAGTTGAAAGATTAATGCCTAAAAGAAAACTTCCTATCTGGACTTAAATTTAAATTTGAAAAGAAACCCATTTGAACTTTGGAGAAATTAAAAAGAAAAGAAAAAGAAAAGAAGTTACCCATTATGTGGATTTAAGAAGGAGGGGAAAAAAAAGAAACATTGTTATTTTGTGGATTGTGAATTTGAGAGTAACATCTAGCCGCGGAAAAAAATGTTGCAATACTAGCCTCGGGAATTGGAGATTAACAATGACCTTGCCTGGCATATGAAGTGACTAAAAATTTGCTAAGCACATTAGCTTGTGCTTAATTGTAAGCCGCCCTGAGTCTCCGGAGAAGGGTGGGATATAAATGGGATTAAAAAAAAATAAAATCCCGCTCTCTTCTAGCATGTTCTAGATGTTATTTAGTTTGGAATTCAAATGTCTGCAAGAAAGCATCCGTGCTCCAAGAGCATCAAGGACTCCACAGTGTTGATTATGCTTCATGTGTATCCTGGAAATAATTGTTTTCTCATGGGCATCAGCTTTTCAAAGCCTTGACCCTCTTTCCAAAATTGTTGCTTTTCCAAAATTGAAATAGGAGTCTTTATTAAGCATTCATGCCAATAGATTTATACTGTGGATTCAGCCTCCAAGTAATTGGCACCCTGATGGCTTTAACCAGGTCAGAGACTGTTTTCTGTTGATTTATTTTTAAAGTAATCAATGGATCCTACAGAGCGCTCTAAATTTTCTAATTTGAATGCACAATTAATTGCTATCATTTTGAAAGCTAAGGAATGTGTGTCTTTCATAAAAATATAATCTGAAATACTTCTGTTTCCTGGTAGGATGATGGGCCCTTGCTAATTTCACTTGATGATTTATCTGGCACATAAGATCAAATTGCTTATCACTGCATAGTAATGCAGCACTGGATAATTTCAAATAATGCAGCCAATCTCCCAATGTTCATATGGTCTGTGAAATGGCAGAAACAATAGTTTGAAGATAAAATTATATAATAATTTACAGTCTGAATTCACAGAAAAATATTTAAGGTAGTTGTCAAGATGCCATACTCAAGAACTGTGAAGTAATCTGCTAATTTGACTACATCTCCAAGATTGGTAACTGCTGAAGATACAATTACCAATCTCTTGATGAAATAGGTCATTTTTACTTACTGCATTATTGTGAGAGAGACTATTATTTGGTTTGAAGTCCATTCTGATACTTTGGATTCAATTTGGAAGAATTGCACTGGAATTTTGCACAAATGCAAATGTACCACCTACCTGTGATTCATTAAAACAGCTTCATTTGGAGCAAATGAAGTAGCCACAAACTGGTTCTGCATTTGTGCACTAACACCACATCTTTCAAGGTACTTTTTCCAACTTGAACATGTAGCATTGCACAGACATACTAAATATTGGTTTTCACAGTTTGTACTTTATAGCTTGCAAGCTTATTCTTGGACGTTTTGTGATGGGTTTCTCTAAAAGGGAAGAACCCCTCTGAAAACGTTTTTTTGTTTTTCAGCAGGTCTAAAGATGTGACAGAATAAATCAATAAAAGTAATCGATGTGACAGAATAAATCAGCAAAACTAATCAGATGTGCAGATCAGTTTCTCTCTGATAGATAATTCTTAACATAGAACAGATAGAATAACAGCATCCCAACACAGGAGCTGCAAAAGTATAATATTACTTAGGAGAAGAGAATATATGGTAGCTTATGGTTGAACTGCAGAGTCCTTGCTGCTCTCTGAGCTTGGTTGTTTTCTTGAAGACATTTTGTTACCCAACTAGATGACATATTCAGTGCTACAAAAGAGTGAGGTTTATTCTTTATATAAAGTATCTTGCCCTACTAGTGTTGGTACGGGTGTTGTTTTCTCCTTGTTTATGTTGTTTTTTTACTGCTTGGTTGTTTGTGTGAGTTGGTATGCCTAACAACCATACTCAACAGGCTTCATTTAATAAGCCCAGGGCAATGTGACAAAGGGCCTTGAGTTCAGTTGGGTTCCCAAAATACTCCACGTGCCCCACTTTATCTCCAGCAAGTCTGACTAAATGTCCAAACAGTGGACATGAAAAGGCACCCTAGCTTCTCAGCCTACAGCATTGCTGAAATGAGATTTTTTTAAAAGGAAAATATATGTTGCTTGCATTTCTGCTTTCCCCTTCTTATGTTGTATTAGAAATCACTCCTGTGTCAGAAGCCACTAATTAGGCATTTTTGACTCTTTTTTTGAAGTATTATTAGAAGCCTATTGAGCATCCTGGGCTATAGTTTACAGCTAAACTAAATTCGATATAAACAATTTTCACTCTGTTTATTTCCAGATAATAAGAGAGAGAGAAATATACTTTCTTAAACTATTTTGTGACCTGCTCAAATTTCCAGGATGAATGATGCGGGATTCAGGAATGTGCATGTGCTCCAAGTGAACAAACTCTTTGTTTTGGACAGAAATTCTTGAAACTATGTAATTTGAATCCAAATGTACACCACCTATTTCAGACTAATCCAGGGTTAGTGCCAGCTTTCTCATGATGTGTGCATTGAGTAATGAACTCCATAACTCATCTTCTCTATAGCAACATCATTTAATTTTTATTTTGAATGATTACTTTTGAAAATATAGAATTGTTTTTAGAAACAGGATTATATAGCAGTGCAAAAGCAGACAGTTTAATTTTAAAAAAATATTTCTAAATAAACTGAATATCTAAGAAACTATGTGGTTTTGTTTACCTCTGGGAACAGCCCAGTTTTAGATTAGTAGAAACCACTTACTATTTTATGTTGCAGAGGAAAAAAACAAGAAGCATCATCTTGGAGCCCCTGAAGGAGAAGCAGGATGCAATTCCATCAAATGTAATTACTTACATAAATGTAAGTAGTAAAGTGCAGGAGAATTATGGAAAGAGAGAGGGAACATTTAATATGTATAATTGCCAATTTTTAATGCTTTTTATATTTCCTGTTTTTAAAAAAAAACAAAAAACAAAAGTTCCACATGGTTTCTATTTTAGGATTTATACCCCTACCTGATGTTTGGCTTTCATTAGACTGTTATTTCTCTCATGTAATTAATGATAAGATGAGTTAAGTTTGGATTTTTCCTGCCCCCAATGTATTTGGAGGCCTCTTACCTTAGTACTCTTTCATGGAATTAAAGAGTCCCCCTGGTAACAAATTCGATGCCAATTAAGTTATTCCAAGCATAATAGATCATGCTGGATGACAAGACGAGAAAGGAGGACATTAGGAACAGATTCTTTATAACTTAATGTGGTTTTGCTGAGGCAGCATATCCACAATTATTTGTAGAGGGGAGTATGATTGGTTAACTGGCTTGTAGTTTAAAGCCTAAAACTCCCATCCTTTTGTTCAGTTAATATCCTTACCTGAAGATCCGAGCTTCATTTTGCAGCCCTCCACAGGACTTTCCTTCTGTGCCTGCTCTTTTGCTCTGTCCCCTTAATGACCCACACATAACAACTACAACTGGGAGAGCTGGGGTTGTGGTCATTTGAGCAAACCGGTCATGTGAGTTCTCCCTAGCATTAATGGGAGAGGCCAGGATGGGTTGTTCTATACTCATAGCTCTATGGACTGAGTTGAATTTTTGAGGACACGCCTCCCTGGTAAGGCTCCTCGGTTTTTTCAATTAAGTCTCAGTTTATGGACGGTTTTTGCCAGCTCCATAGAGCCTTTGAACTGAGTTTGTGAAATTGGATTTTTAAAATCCCTGGATCCAATTTTTTTTCCCCTTCTCTTTTTCTTTTTACAACCTATTCTGGCTTCTTCACTTGCTGCTTGGGCTTGGGGGGCTCTCCAGCAGAGGATTTGAGTTCGGAGGGTTGCCTTTCTTGGGTTGGGAGGATTGCCCTCCCCCACCTCCAGTCCTCGGCTTTTACTTTTGCAGGTTAACGAGGTAGCAGCACAAGGGTGAGTCAAGCCCTGGGACTGTGCTAGCCTCATCGAGCCTTGGTGTGGCTCCCTTTTACAGTGGCAACAGCTTGGGCATGCTCCGGAGCTCCAGCCCTTTGAAGTTTTAGGCACACTGAGCCTCTCAGCTTTTTGGTGGGCTCCCCACGGCAGTGGGTGGGATCTAGGAGCCACTGGGGTCACACCCGCCTCTCTTGAGTTTTGACGCAACCTGTAGAGAGAGAGGCATACTGGGAATTGGTTTCCTGGGCCTCTGGATTGTCTTGGGGGCTTGCAACGTGGCGTGGCAGAAGTGAGGCTGCCACTTGGGACCGCGCCAGCCTCAATGAGCCTTGGTGCGACTCCCTTTTGCAATAGCAGAGGCTTGGGTGCTCTCTGGAGCTGCGGCCCTTTGAAGTTGGCGTGCAGTGCCTCTCAGGTGTTTGGTGCGCTCCCCACGGCAGCAGATGGGAGCTAGGAGCCACGTGGGTCGCATCAGCCTCACACAGTCTTTGTGCAACCCATTCAGGGAGGTTGCCTGCAATCAGGCTATCCCGGGGCCTCCAGAAATGGCCACTTTTTTTTTGTGGCAGATATAAAGCCGCCACTAGAACCGCGCCAGCCTCAATGAGCCTGGGTGCCATTCCTTTACTGAGAATAGGGTGGCAGCCATTGTCATTATGCGCCCAGACCCTTTGGTGGATGTGGCCTACCTCAGGCTTGCCCTTTGTTTGCAGACCTCGTCACCGCTGACCTTTGCTGGACCATGGGCAGCCCCTTAGCTCTCTGCTAATGCAGATTATAGCTTGGAGGTGTCCACCATTTTGGATCATAGGCGGCCATTTTGGACCATTCCAGCGTGACTCAGGCCAGTATGGATTGGGCCTAGAATGTTTTTTCTCTGGGGGGAGGTCTGGAGTTCCTGACCGCTTAGTGGCCATACTTATTTGATCATGAGCAGGGCTGAGCCTCAGGTGTTGATGCTAGAGTCCAGCTCTGAGGACCTGGCCTAGCAGTCCAATACAATATTGTTTATTTCCTACTTGCAAGCCAGTGTGGGTTTATACTTCAGTCAGGCCCGAGCCTCACCAGTAGTTGAGGATGTCAATGGAGCTCCCTCTGGCTGTCATCCTGGAGGCCCTTGATCTCCCCAGGCTTCTGACAAGGTTGGTAGAGCCTCGACCAAGCCACGATCCACCAGTCTAGCGGCTGCAGCAAAGATCACAGCCAAAGCCCACACTAGATCCTCCAGGGCAGAGAACGGGCAGAACAGCAGAGACAGAAGGCCTTGGACAGGGAATTTGCTAAAGCAAAAGGCAGAACCAGTACCCCGGGCCATTCTGCTCACAAGATGGTGGACCGTCCCATGGGACCTCCCTTACTGGAGCCGGTATTACCCCCAGCACAGCCCCTGGTTGCCGAAGTAGGGACTGCAGTTGCTTGGTCTCCAGAGACTCTTGGTGTCCAACAGGCCAGGCCCAGTCCTTCTGGGTCAGTGCATAGGGCTCCAGAGGCAACCTTCACCTCGATGGCTGCAGAGCTCCATTCGGAGGGGTTGCAGGAGGAGGATATGCGCCCATTTTTGAGGCACTGGATTACTATGCCAATCAAGGGAGGCATTGCAGAAGGCCTGCAGCAGTGTCTGCAATTGCCACAGGCGGAGTCTCCTCCCGAATTGTATTTGGACCCTTGGGGGCCACCTGGAGACGAGATAAGCTTTCAGGAGCCAGGCTTGCCGCAATATTCATCACATAGGCCTCCTTTTCAGAGGGCAGGGTGCATGAGGAAGGAGACTTCTCAGATTTTGAGCAAGACACCTTAAGGGGCCTGTTTAATCCCACACTTTTCAAGCCTCTGCTAACTAAGGCACGAGCCACAGCCCGCCTGGGCAAGGTCTCTAGTGTGTAGGAATTTTCTCCTTCCATGGAGGACCAGGAGGACTTCCTGTTCACAGAGCAGGCCATTGAAGCTGACTCAATTTCGAACCCCAGGATGTTTTTGGAAGTGATACGTAGGCAGTGGGAATCTCCTGCTACTGTACCCAGGCCTAGTGGCCCAGAAAACACGCTGTATGGTGTGGACTCTGATCTTACAGACCTGGTTCAGGTTCCAAAGGTGGATTCCCCTGTGGCAGCCTTAATGTCCACATCTGTGCTTCTACCAGACGCAGAGGACACTCTGAAGGTGGTGGAATGGAAGGAGGAGATGGCCCTTTGTAGGGCTCATCAGGCTGACTCGTGGGCAATCCGGGCCTCCATTGCTGCATCCTTTTTCACCAGAGCGTCGGCACACTGGCTTAGACAGCTACAGTCCTGTATTCCACCAGAGGGTGCATCAGGATCTCTGCAAGATCCTGGCTGCTGCAGAGTACACCACAGATGCGACTTTGACCTCCGCCAGATTCTCAGCTATGGCTATAGCCTTGTCGTTGATAGCTCGGTGCATGTTATGGCTGCATCATTGACACATGGACACCAAAAATAAATGGAAGTTGACCTCAGCCCCCTTTGAAGAGGGAAGACTTTTTGGGCAGTCTTTGGACCATTGCTGGCGGAAGGTAGACAAGTGGAAGGTTCTCCCTTCCCAGGGCAGATTCCCAGATTCCGTTTTCATCCTACTTTAGGCAGCCCTCCTTCCAGCAGGGGGAGCTGGGGCAGGCTTTCCCTGACAGCAACAGCTCTTTCAGTCCAGGTTAGGTTTCCAGGCTGATAGACCTGCCCTTGGAAGCAGAGGAAGCCACCATCCACAGAGTCAGTGTTCCTTCTGAGGCTCCAGTGGCAGAGGCTTTAGAGGCCGCAAATGACAATGAGCCTCATCCTCCAGTAGGAGGCCATCTCAGTCTGTTCACAGACTGTTGGGAAGACATCACTTTGGACTCCAGGGTCACGGAGACAATACGATCAGGGTTCTCCCTGGAATTTTTCACCCCTCCTCTTAGGTTTTTCCACCGCTGTCCCATTTCTGGAGACCTGGTAAGGCGGGGACTCATGGAAGTGGCTATCCAGCATTTTCTGGACATTTGGGCCATTCAGCCCATCTGTCGGGCCAGCAGGGGCTGGGCTTCTATTCAATTTTGTTTTGTTTTGTAATCCCAAAGACTTTAGGGGGGGGCAATTCTGAATCTCAAGGGCCTCAACAGGTACCTTGTGTACAGAAGATTTAAGATGCTCTCCCTGGATTCCATTTTAATAAAGAAGGAATCAGGGAAGGGGACTTCTTGGCTTCTGTGGATGTGGCCTACCTCCACGTCCCTATCCATCCAGGTCACAGACAATTCCTAAGGTTTTGCTCTGCCGGACACCACTTCCAATATACAGCCTTGCCATTTGGCCTGGCTGTGGCCCCTCGAGTGGTCACCAAGCTCATGGCAGCCCAGGCAGCATACCTCAGGATACAGTGTAACCTGGATGATTTGCTCATACAGGCATCCTCCATGCAGTTAGCGGAAAAGGACCTGGCCACGACGATCCAGACCCTTTGGGATCACGGGTTTTCTGTGAACCTGGACAAGTGCCACTCTACAACACTCTACAAGACTAGTACATTTAGGGACACTTATCGACACAAGGGCTGGCCAGCTTTTTCTCTCTCAGGAGCACCAGGAAAGTCTCAAAACCTTAATCCAATGCATCTAACAGGATGGGTGGGTTCCAGTGGCATTGTTATCTCAGCTGGGAAAGATGATTTCTTGTCTGGCTATAGTTCCCTGGGCCCAACTCCATGCCTGGCCACTACAGTGGTTCCTTCTTCCCCACCGGAGGGCAGGCCTCAGCTAATTGCCATCATGAGCCAAGGTGGCGCAGTGGATAGAGTGCAGTACTGCAGACTACTTCAGCTGACTGCTAGCTGCAGTTCAGCAGATCGAATCTCACCGGCTCAAGGTT
>JANHFM010006390.1:48906-59832 GCA_032468115.1 Grayia smithii
GGGGGGGGCGGGGCTACATTTGGTGTATAAGATGCACCCAACTTTCCAGCCCCTTTTAGGAAGGAAAAAAGATACATCTTATACTCCGAAAAATATGGTACTCAGGTTTAAATGATGCAATATTAAGTCCATCATTTTTCTTAATTAGGAAATGACCATAGTATATTTTATTATTTTGAACTGTAGCTGAAGATACACTATACACTAGTAATAAGATAGGTAGAGATTGGGCTGCTAATAAAACCAATAAAAACTCAAATCAGATACAATTTAAAATACAGATTCAAAATATCTGTAAATAATTTAACTGAGGTGACCTTTTGCCAGTATTTGAAAACCATGTTTGGAGTTAGGGAGCATGGATCAGCCACTCCCTTCTCCCACCCACTCCCAGCTCACCCCAATTTAAAATTTAAAGCAGTCTAACCATACTGTGCATCTGATGAAGTGAGCTATAGCTGGCCAAAGCTTATGCCTTTGAATAAAATTTGTTAGTATGAAAATAATCAGATGCTACTCTGTTTCCCCCAAAATAAGACATCCCCTGATAATAAGCCCAATTGGGCTTTTGAACGCATGCGCTAAAATAAGCCTCCCCCACAAATAAGCCCTTCCCAAAAATATTTAAACGTAGAGCTGGAAATTGGGTAAGATGGCAAAAGGAGCCCATCTTGCTCCACATACCCCAAATTAATAAGACCTCCCCAAAAATAAGGCCAAGCGCTTATTTCGGGGTTAAAAAAATATAAGACAGGGTCTTATTTTGGGGGAAACACGGTATAAGATTCATAGCTTTAACTACCATAGACTGACATGCCTCTCCTCCTATAATAGAGGCTCATAAGTACAAATTTGCTTGGAGTAAAATTAATTTAAATTACAATATATTGTAACATCTGCCTATTTGAATAAGCAAGATTTCATGGTAACTTTTGCTACAGTTATTGTTTTCATTATGGAATATCTAAAATGAATTGGAATGAAGTTGCCACTGTAGCAAAAGGATCCTTTTGCTGGCATAAATTGAAGCAGTTGCTCTATGAAAAAGTTTGCGTTGAAGGGGGTATAATTGTATTCATCTTCTGATTTTAATATATGGTGCGGTCTCCTATATTTATTTACCCCGAAAAAATCACCCTTCTTAATAGGCTAAAAGACAAGAATTGGTTTGCTGAAAGAGCTTCTGTTTCAGCATGTTCAGATAGTTCATTTGTTCTTTATTAATATGTGAAAAATTGGATTTTTTGAGTAGGGGCATACGAGTGCTGTAGGGAATCTTGCCCATGACTCTCTTGCACAGATGCATTTACCATTTGGTCTTCCCATCCAGTTATTTCATTTCACTTCTAGAATTTGTACATTGCCTTCAACAACCTATTAATGTGCTCCAGCTAGACCAATCAGACAAAGAGGAAAAGGAGTTGAAAGAAGATGGACAGCAACTAGTATCTTGCCCGTGTCCTTGTTTCAATTAATTAATGCTTCAAATAGTTATTTACCTACTCTGTTGCTCTGACTGTTAAATTTAGTATTTTCACTATTTATTTATTTTTTATTTATTTTAGCAGATTTATATGCCGCCCTTCTCCCGAGGGACTCAGGGTGGCGAACAACAAATAAAACATGTAAAAGAAGTTTAAGATAATAGTTAAAATCAATTTAAAACCCAAATGCAGTAATAAATAATAAAAACCCTGGAAACAGCATCAGCCTATCTGTTGGAATAGTCACGCCTTTAGGTCACGACGGAAAGAGCGGAGATCGGGCGCCGTCTAAATGCAGTGTTCCTCAATCTGGCAATCATTTGGATATCTTGAATATAAGTAGGTACCCACATGCTGAATCCCTGCTGGTTTGAGATCTGAGATAGTCACTCTTGCTACCACAAATCTTAAAAAGTGGGAAAATAGTAGGAATTGAACATGAGGCCTCATATATGTCAATCTAATATTTTATTAAGGTAAAGTGGTTGAGTCTAACTGCAGTTACTTGCTGGCAGATTTTTGAGATGGGTATAATTTGGTTGGGCATTGATGACATGTCCCAAAGGGTCACATCATCCTTATTTTTTTCATGCTATTATGTTCTTATTATATTTGAGTTCTATAGTTTAATCCATGTTTTTTTTATGTTTTTGTTTCAGTTAATCTCACACATAGATTACAATGCCATGAGTGGACTCTGTATATTCATATGTATGTTAATTGTTGTTTTCCCACCTTGTGAATCCTTCTGCCATCCCACTGTGCAAAGGAAGCAGCACGAGAAACTCATCACCTGCCTTTTTTCAAGAATGGATGGTGACCATGCAGGAAATTAGCATGATTAAGAAAAAGAATGATTTGCTTTGCCTTTGCAGATTCAAGGTGGAAATTCTTCACACATTTAGTTCTGAAATGTCAGGAAGGTAATTGCAGCGCATTGTATTTGTTCTAAACGCTTTGAGTCACCGTCTATGTATGAAATAGCCCTAAATATAACAAGTCAATTTTTAAGATGCAATAGAGGCAGAGAGGAAGCAGTGTAAAAGTTACCATTGGTAAAAGTTACCTTTGGTTTGGTTTTAATTTTTGCAATTTATTCTGAGGGAGAGATTACCAGAATGTTACTTCTGATCAAAATCTGTTTTGAGGCAACATTCTTAACTTTATATTAAAATAAGAACTATAGTATGAGAAAGCTTAGTATTTCTGTTGGCGACTGAAATATTATTCATGACAAGTTTCAAGAGGATTTAAGTTTGCTGTAGGATCTAGCGGAGACATATAATTCCTTTAATTAATTCTCTCCTCAAATTTTAAAATTGAAAATGGCTCCATAGTTAGTGGTAGAACATAGAAAAGCATACTTTTCTTTTTTTAAAAAGTCAACATTAATCTCTTTTAAAGTTGGTTCTTTTCCCTCAGGTACACCTGTGGTTTTCAGCCAAGATGGTTTGGCTATTTTAAAATAGTTCATAAATATTGCAAATCTCAAGTACTGCAAGTACTATAATTTCTTGGATATGATAGAGGTCAGGCAAAAAAATGGAGATAGCATTGATAACAAGGGTTCTGAAAAAAATTAGGCCAATTAAAACATTTAGCAGTTTTCAAATAATATTTTGTGCTGATTTCAATTGTAACTTATATACAGTCTACTTTTAAAATGTGTCTTGTCATTTGGGGAAATGTACAACTGAAATATGAGTCTGAAAACGCTGGCTCAGTACATGACAGGCAGTCCTGGGATCCAGTTGATCCGTTTATTGCATATGGAGATCCAAATTAACACTGGATTCAAATGGATCTGGACAAATGGCAAGATTTCCAATTATACAGTGATTCCTGAGGGAAAAATCAATTACAAAACATTCCTATTGCATAAATAAAGCTGCCAGAAAATTGAACCAAGCTTAAGTGAAGTTTATTGAAGCTTCACCTTACTGCCTTTAAAAGATTCAAATTTTCTTTGCCAGAAAATTGGTAAAAAACCAAGTGTACAGCAACTGTTAGTGCCAGCTTGTGCACTGCGTAGAACTGGATGGACACATGTTTTCTCTCCCTTAGAGAAAGTGTTGACTGGGCAGCTGTACACAGAATGTTTTGCTTGGGAAGTTTTAGTTGTCTTTCCATTTAAATTTTTGGCGGTGCTAGAGCATTGCTTGCATTTTTTTATTTTTTTTTTGCTAAAACCTTTCCAAAAGTAGAATTTAACTATATAGTTATCCTGAGGTTTCTTGTTTTGCACATTTTGCAGAAGCTTCTTGCCTGGATGTTGAAATACCGTTTAGTCTTCTGTCATTTAACCTACAGTCAATGTCTGAATATATTGAAAATCATGTTACAGTATTATTTGATATTTTTAAGAGAGGGGAAAAAAACCTCATGAAAAAAAACTATAAGCGTACTTTTTAACCGCAAGCCTCTTCAAGTTATACTATTTCAGGCTTGCATTTTAATCTCTCTTTTTTTCTTTTATAAAGGCTGTGCCTTTATTAAGATAAAATATATTTTCTAAAATGCAACTGGATAATTACCGTACTGAAGGTGAATTGCAGTGCAGAAGAGATCTATTGTATTGTTTTTGTAGATAGTAGCACTTCTGGTACATGATTGATTAAAGGCGTAAAACAAAATCTCTTTGGGAAGCAAAATTAGGAGCCTGAAAATTAATGCGTGCTAAGGAGACTGCAGGATGGTAGAATAGAGTTCTATCAAATATGCAAAATGTTGCAGCTTAAGAGTTTTTCTAACATTTGTGAAGTTCTATGCAGAACATTTCTTTTTGGTCCAGTTGGTTTTCTGGACCTCAGTTTGACGCTTCCTATTTTGGAAATTAATTAAGGTGGGAATAATAATAAATATAAAATATATAGAAGGCATAGCGAAATGACAATATATGTCTGATGAAGACATTCAGAATGTATGTAACGTTATATTAATTATAATATTAGTGTTATGTGAGTGCATATTTTATGTTGTGTTGCCTGTTATGTTATTTTCATTGAAATATGGGCCTCAATTTTGCTACCGTCTTTGTTAAACTATTTGTAATTAGTCATCCCGTGGAAATTAATATCCTTTTCTTGGTTGAGGTCTGATTTGGTACTTTGTATTTCTTTATGGGACCAAATTGCATTTAGTAGTTTTATTCATTGTTATTTAATAAGTTGCTAGCTATTATAATGTGACACTAACCTTAAATTAAAAAACTAAGCTTGAAGATTTACCTCTGTTGTGTGAAGTAAGAAAAACAGGAAAACACAACAATCTATTTCCTACATTATGTTCTATAATGTTTGACTAGTGGAGAGCTGCATCTTCCTTTGACTTTAATTTACCCCATATTTTCCTGTTTTTTCAAAATTTGTGTAATTTAAGTAATGGTTCAGTATATGATCTGTGTTTTCAGAAGCAAAATGTTCACTTGGACAGTCATACTGAATAATATTTTAAAGTGTCAAGAGGAGAACTCATCAACTTCTTTTAATGAAGTGTCATGTATTGTTCTTACATTATGGTTTTAGTAGTTTTTTAACCACTTTTTCAACTTTCTTTGTACTTCTTTTTATTAAATATTACATTTCATTTTAAGTTCCGTGCTTTTATTTTTACACATTTCATTCAATTCTAACTCGAAAAAGTTCTTGTAACATCGTATATAAATATAATATTTGCACCCTTAAAACTGATGTGCCTGGGGTAAAACCATATTCTCGTTGATGACAGCAATCCTGAGCAACTGTTAATGGTGGAATTAGGGCTTGTCTGCATTTTAAAAAGTGTTGATTTCATAGTCAGTTTTCAGTGATGAAAGAAGAACACATTGTTAGCCTCAAAGACTTTAGCTAGGAACCTAAGGAGAGACTACTCTGGTAGAATTGCCTTAGTTACTGGGAAATTCTGAGCTGAAGGATGCTCAAGTTGTGGAAATAATACATAAAGATAATGGGGCAGAGAGATTTCAATTCTCAAAATCCTGAAAATACACTTTAAAGATGGGTAAGATAACATAATCAATATGCTTATATGCTATGTTTGGGAGGATAAAAATGTAGGATTGCATTCAAAACAGTTTGAATAGTGGGATTATTTTTTTTTAAAGAATATCAGTAGGTAAGGTCAACTATATTGAAAAATAACTATAATTATAGTTCTTGTGAAAATGAATTGGTAATAATGCCTTTTCTTACTACAGGCCTCATCCATTGTTCATGTCCCTTTCTTTAACCCTCAGAACAGATGTGGGAGGCATGGAGGGTTGTGAACATGAAATCAATTATCCTGATGTTCTATGAAGTGAACCATTAAGTATTTAATGATTTTGTAATACTGGCACTATGGTAGCAAAAGTGTAAGCAAAATAATGACTAAAATAGCTATTCCTAATGCATCTCATGGATGCAGGGTGTCCTGCTGCTACAGTGATCATATTTAATTTTGTTTTGCTGAATTAGGCTGTCTTAAGCAAAACATAAATTGTCATGTATTAGGTAACTATACTATTAGATGGATATGAAAGCTGCCCAGAGTCCTCTGGGAGTTGGGCGGCATATAAATTTAATTAATAAATAATAAATTAATAAATAATATTGGTAATCTGATAAAATGCTAATTAGCAAGGTAATGCATTACAGAAAAAATGCAAATTGCATTTTTAAAATTGAGATCCAGATATATGAGATTCTAATTGTAGGTATATATCATTTTAGAATGAAGAATACTGTATCTCTTGCTGGTTGTCGTCTTCTTAAATTGGCAACTGTTGAATATGAGCTCTGTTTTATGAGTGTAACAGTGAAACCGAACACATGTAACCCAAAACTGAACTATGGTGTCCCTCTGAGTTTGGTTGTTTGCTTGCAGACCTTTCATTACCCAACTAGGTAACATCATCAGTGCACAGGTACTTTTCCATGACTTTAAGATTTCTGTCATTGTGAAGAGATCTTTGAAAGTATTTACTCTTACCAAAGTAGTTATAGCACATATTGCCTATAAAGCAGCTTACTTTCTGTAATGAAAATTTAAAAATGAACATTTGGAGCCAAGAGGAATCATTTGGTTTCTATGGGCCTGTTTTTGTGTCATATTCTAAGTAGTAAAAAGAACTTTAATCAATACGCTTCTCATGTTGAAATCTATGTTTTGTGGTCAGAATCAAGGGGAAGTTGTGTCGGATCAATTAAGGGCTAGTTAAGGTGCCTATGCCATTAATATATACTGAAATGGGAGCCTCTATCACTATGCATCACCTATTCTATGTTCTTATTGGAGTTTATATGGTTCCTGGAAGTATAGAACCTCGGTTAACCCAGTCTGACCCCACCCCAGAGCTATTTTCAATTCTGCATAGCAATGACAGATCTACAAACATTACAGTCTATTGACTCTCTGATCTCTTTTTATTTTATTACTGGAATTACTGAGAGCAGCAAGTCGCTGAACTTTTTCTCCATCTGAAGAAAATCATAATGCTGACATTTGAACAAGCAGCAGTGGTATCTTTAACAGAGTGTGTTTTCTTGCAGTATGTTTGATGTAATTAAGTGAGCCTGAAATCTAAATATTGTTTCTTGTTCTTTCTGTAGCTTCTTTAGTCTTCCCAGTTCGTGCTCCATTACATCAGGAAGATATGTTAATTAGAAGATTTATTAAGGCCAAAACATCTCATGCAGAAGAGTTTTAATTGGTGCTTCTACTTTTTTAATGCTTGAAATGTATTCACAGAAGAGATTCTAAAGCAAGGATTGCTTTTGACGGCACTGCCTGATCAGGTTCCTTGATTAAATAGAAACTGATCACTCACCTATAAATGTTTAATTCAGACTAAATGCATGGCATGTACTAAAATAAATTTTTAAAAAAGAACACTAATCTTCCTATGTGGAGAAAGAAAGCCCAACAAAGTTTCCTAATGATAGATTGAACGCACTGAGAAGGTATTCACAATGAATTTGATGTTTCAGCTATTGTTTTACTTCCAGTATAAACAGAGATTTGAAGTGTTTAGCTGGATCCGTTAAAAATGTCTCTACCTATAATGGATCAATTTTTCAAAAAAAACCTTTGTAATTTAGAAGCCCCACATGAGAAAAGTCTTCATCTTTAAAAAAAACACACCTAATATGTCACTGTGTTTCAAACTGGGGCATCAAAGATTATTTTAAATTATCTCTAATCTCTCTATGAAATTCTAGAATCTCTTAGCACAAACTTTGCAGAAATTCCCCCTTATGTCTGTATAATGAGACATTTTGTATGAAAGGAAAATAACTCATTAAATTACTGTGCCCAAGTCAATAGAGGAACACTCCCATTCTTGTCTCTTTAGACCATTGTTGTCTTTTCCCTTTCTGTATGTGCATCTGTTTTTTTTATTTAAAGCCACAATGCCCCCAAAGCCTTTTCTGTCTCCAAATAATAAAGTAAAATCTTTTTATGAACCATTTTTAAAGGACAACTAAATGGGAGAGGTGGAGAAATTCCATGGTTAATAGGTTTGTGGTTAAGATCTTGAAATAGGACAAGAAAACCATCTACAGAACTCTTCCTTTAGCAAAATGGATAATGTTTATGCATACCTCAGATGCACAGATCCTAACTGTTCTAGCATAAAACTTTCTAATGTGGGAAGCCAAATACATTCAGGTTGAATTACAAAATAAATTTACATTTGGTCCTTTAATTTGCCAGCTCATTCAAGAAAGAAACCTGAAGTGGAGTGTAGAAGGACTCTACATTAAGACATTTTTTGTGAGAAGAGTTCTGTAAATTAGACCAGCATATCCAAACTGACCTATAGTATTTGGATGAAAAACAACAATTTAGTGCCCTATGTTGTTTTGAAGTACACAGCAATGCCTGTAGGGAATACTTTCAGGAAACTGGCCAGGGACCCCTCTGGACAAGCAGGAGTAAGCTGAATCAGCCATGTTTGGAAGGAACCAAAATGGCCACAAATATTGTTATCTCAAGAGGCCATACCAGAATATTAAGCTGAATGGAAGAGAGACCAAAATCGTTAAATGCAAAAACTGAAGGGATCTTATTGCAGCAGTGGCAGTCACTGGTTGCTTTTGGTCAAATTTTCTAAAAATGAACAATGCCGATCACACGCAAAGCGCGTGCATGAAGAGAACCGGTAGTAAAGGTAAGTAGAACCCACCCCTGGTGCAGAAGTATCTGTTCTAAAGAAAGAATGGCATTCAGCATCATTGGTCACAAGAGCCATCTCTTGATAAATCCAGCTAAGAAATGCTTCACTTTTTTGAAGTTTCTAGCCTCCCCAAGACATCTAAAAATTTGGAGGGCTAAGACTGTGAAACATCTAGGAGACTGTTTTCATGTCATCTTGGAATTTATGAACATCCAGCTACCATTGTTTTCTGCCTTTTACATTTGTGACAAGATAGAAGAAACAAAACAGTTGCCTCAGAAGGTTTTACAAACAAAAAGAAACAAACAAACTGAAGGCAAAGGAAATTCTGCTTTTTGCGTAGGCATGATGTATAGCCAGTTAAAATTTTCTTCAGTCGAGGCCCCTTTTGGGAGCCGATGGTTGATTTGGTCTTGAAATGGCAGTAGTAGTTTCAGACTTTAACAAAATTCCTGGAATAAAGCATTTTATATTTATTTTTTCATTTATGAAAAACAAGACTAACTGAATTTTCTTCTGTTACATAATATCCAAAATACGTTGGATATTTGTAGAATTATATTCTGTCAGAATAAAAGTGTTTAATACCAAGTCCAAGCTTAGCCAAATACAGATTTTCTCATATTAGTCTGATATTAAATAATGTCCTCATGAGATCCACTGAAAACTGTTGCATCTGAGGAACGTACGTGACTGGGTAATATTAATTTCCCCATAGAATACACCGCCCTGATAGTTATAATTAAAAATCAAAATGGAAGAGTGTTTTCATAGCAATTTGTTTGCTCCTTTTCACATCCTTTTCCCAACCCTTGAATTGTCTGATTTCCCACATACCATAGAAGTACACAGAATATGCTTCATTCTATAAGAAAGTATGCATTGTGTAGGTATAGTTTGCAAATTGAAGGAAATTTCAGAAATTTGGTTGCTATTGAATGCAAGCCTGTTCAGAGGTTAAGATCCATTGAGTTCAAGGCATATTTCAGATAAGTATCTATACAACTACAATGTCTTCAATGCACTAGCTTGTTTTCTATTTGCAAAAGTCACAAGAACTATGCCTTATTTCCAAGAGAAAAAGCAAAATCAAGAAAGGCAAATTAGACCTAAGATTTTAAATTAATTTTATTGAACAAAAACACCCATTTAAAAAAAAATAGAGAAACCCCCAGATAGGTGATATTAAAAATATAAAAAGTCACAGTTTACAATGATGCTTTTGATCCTATCATTTGAAAGTAATGTCAAGACATTTTTCAAGCTGACCTTTAGGAGACATCGAAGCAAATGAAAAATACCAGATTTTACATTTTAATACATTGCATAACTTAAACTCCTATGTCCCTTATTGTATCAACAATATTCACATATAAGTAGTCCTTGACTTAGGACCATAATTAAGCCTGGAATTACAGTTGTAAGTTGTGCTGGTTGTGAAGCGGGTCATCATGTGTCCAATATTGCAAGATTTTTTCTGGTGGTTGCTAAGTGAATCACCATGGTTGTTAAGGGAAACATTGCCCACAATGGGCATTTTTGCTGGAAACCAGAAATGAACGCTAGTTTTTGGCAAAATATGTAAAGTGCTGTCATGTAACCATGGGACACTGCAAATGACCATATATGTGGGCCAGCCATCAAATACCCAAAATGTGGTCACATGACTGCGGAGGGGGGGGGAAGTCCTCCAAGTCAGGTTTTTTGGTCCATCATAACTTTGGTTGCTAGGCTACCAGTTGTAAGTCCAGGATTGCCCGCACTGTGAAGCTGTCAAGGCACTATTTTGAGTTCTTGAGCACACACAAAACATAATGTTTGGGGAAAGACACAGCATTCAAACTGGTGCTGTTCTGATATATTCCAAAACAATACCTTTTCCTACGCTTATTTCATTCACATGATCATCCAGTATGCAACTATTTCAAGGGGACGATTTGAAAATGCTGCCTGGGTCAGCCGAAAGATGCATAGAAGGGAGCTCACTTTCTAAATTTATTATATAATGAAACTACTGATAATAATGAACGCTTGTCTACATTAGCATTTGTAGTTCTATAGTCCAATATCCATTTGGAAACAGGTAAGGAATGAGAACCGTAGGGTTTTTTGTTTTTTTTGTGGTTACCTTGTTTCACAACATTCATATGAAAAAGTCCATTACATCGCAGTAGCATTGGATAGAAAAAAAGATTCTCGGAAGAGAGAAACCAACTGTTGATCCTTTTATCCCTGACTAATTTTGCAAGTCAGTAGTTTATTCATTTGATGGATTTGGAAGGCCTT
>JANHFM010006391.1:0-13058 GCA_032468115.1 Grayia smithii
GTGGTAGGATATTGTACAATTGCGTCTCTCCTCCTCCCCCCCTGCAGCCCCTCCATCCCCCCCCCCACCCATGTCCTCTAATCTGCTCTGGGATAATGCAGGCTCTGTTAAAGACAATTCATGAAATGAATTGTGATGAAATGGTACTAACCAGAAAGGTAACAAAGATGGTGTATGGACTCCGTACCAGAATGGTCACAGAAATAGCTCCAGCTGGTCACAGGCAATGATCTTGGCTTTAAATGAATATATTTCCCCTTAAGTGAGAGCCAACTGAGGGTAGGGGAATTAATCAAAGTGCAGAAAATAATATGGTTTTCTCCCCTGGAAGTGAGAGTCGTAGTGACAGTGGGGGCAAGTTAAGGTAGAAACCTGCTGAAAGGAAATTCAAGGTAAGAAGTTGGGGCAAATTTGGATTCAGGGGATTCAGAATAGACACTGAGGATGTTGACAAAGAGGATGCTTGGTGTGTAAGGCATTTGACCACCGGAATTAGGGAAGATTTGAGATCATATCAGGAAGATCATTCTATGAGAGAAAGGGCTAGATGGGCCATTAAAGAAGAAGAGGAGAGGGAAATTTGAAGCCAATCAAATTTCGTTATTTGCATCTTCTCAGGATACTATACATCAGATAATTGAGAGCCTTGGCTTCAAACTAGTGTTGCCAAGCTAATGTCTGACCCATGATGCTTCTCTTAATTGTGAAGGACAGGTTAGATTTAGTTTGCATCACAAGAATTTGGTTGGATGAGAATGAGGAATTCTCAAAAAGGTGAGATGGGAATCTTGAGCAGGTTAATCTATATTGCTTCAGGGCATGAACTCTCACTTATTTTGTTTAACATTCCAGCATCAACGATGTTGGGATGAAACGAATAGCAACATATTGAGAGAGAGAGGGAGGGAGGGAGGGAGGGAGGGAGAAAGAGAGAGAAAGAGCTCTTCTTGCATCAGTTGATGTGCAAATTGATGTGATACATGGCAACATTTAGCTAGCCTGAAATGAATTCTGAATCTAAGCAAAATTGAGTTTGGATGGGAGACCACCAGCAAATGCCAGGTCTATCAAGTTGTAACAAATTATTTCCATACTGTTGTGAAGCAAACTGTATGATTCTGTCCATGCAGTCATTATTTATAGAAGTTAACCGAAGGGTACTTTTTAATATGTATTTACTCATTTTTGCTTCATGCAGGTGAAGAAAATTGATGAAGGTTTACGATGAAACGTGATCTGTTTTCTTTATATTGTGAAAATGTTTTCAAAACATTCAGATTTTTTTTTCTTCAAAACTGGAGGAGGAAAAGCATTTGTTTCCTAAATTAAACTTGGCGGTGCTACTTCTATTCAGCCATGAAATTTTGAATATTTTATAAGACAAAACCCTGGACAAAGGGACAAGAGCCCTTTCTCCATCCTGGTGATGCTAATTTTTATAATGGGGACACTGTTTGAATCAAGCTAATCCTGAGTGACCTTCTTTTCCCCAGGCTTCATTCTGTTCTTCAATTAGCCACAGTGAGAAAGTGCTGTGTCCTGGGGACATTGGCATGTTTAATTTCTACAACATACTGGGAGGTTAGTTGCTGTGAGACAACTGGAACTGAACAAATTAAGAAACAGAGTCCAATTAATTCCATAATTAAAACCAAAAGCATAACAAAGAAATGGATGGAAATGATTACCTGCTTCTTCTTCCAATAGACACTCAGGAGGTCTGACAAGGATGACAACTCAACTCGCACACATCTCCCTGAATCAAATTCTCAGTTTGGGCCTAAACTCCTCACTAGAGCAGTGTATGGAGATGGGAGGCCTGATTTTAACTACAAGAACACACAGCTCTGCCACACCACACTCTCTTTGAAACAAGGAAGACATTTGGACATTAAAATCTAAACTTTCGCCTCTTTCGGTGTGACATATTGAAGATTGACGGTGTGCTTAAGTGACAATTAGACCATCTTGGTTCTTAGTTACTCTTTCCTCCTGACATGATCAACAATGTGAGGGAAAGCTAGAACCAATGCTTTTGCCTTCTCCTTTCACAAATGTAGAAACAGACACAGTGCTTGTACCATGAGAATATAAATAAAGACATCCAGAAGAAAGGACTATAAGAAGGTGCCTTACACCACATCTTACTTTTTGTCCTAGTGATGAGCAGCTGCTCTCCACCTCAGACAAAGCCCTTTCTCTACTTGCGTTCTGTCCTTATGACATTTATAGATATATCTACTGTGGGGGCAATTCCTGCGTCTTTCCATGTTCACATCATGGAACCATTTCTTTTTGGAAAAATAGCAGACTTTTTTTTTTTTGGAAAAATAGCAGACATTTCAAAACTCTTTTCAACTTGTTGAAAGAACTCAGGAAGGAAGTACTGGTATAAATTAATTTTAATTAGGAATCTTAGAACCCCAAATTTTAAAGAAACGGAACCTACATAAACTTCAGATTCACACACACACACACCCATACATCTCCTTTGACTACTATATGTTTTATATATGCTTCCATAGACATGAACTTCAGCAAAAGCCACAGAAATTTCTTTCCAAATCCAGAGTTAAAAATGCTTATGTAAGATTTATCGACTCAATTGCTGTATTTTGTTCAAGTACTGTAACAAATGGTCAGTCCACCAATTGTGGTTAACCGATATGCCAGAAATGTAATGAATGGTTCTTCAGAAAAAAAATTGCCCTATTTTCTGAAAACCTAGCTTTTAGGTATGAACACCTCAAGCTTTATAAGTAGAATAAAATGGATGGTGAGTCAAGAACCTTGAACTTTTTAAGTTGAAAATTGCTTTGGCAATTCAAGATATAGTTGGTTTTGCAGGGGTAGGTGGGAAGAAGAGAGATTGTCCCAAACAATTCTGCAACACTGTGTTGGTATTTCGATTAACCACGGACATGAGCCATAAACTGATCTTATTCAAACTCCCTTTAAATTTTGTAAAAAGGAGAATGTTTAAACCAGTATCCTGGCCAAATTCCATTCTGGATAATTACATTCAGCCCACCTACACAGATTGGCAGCTACGGAGAAATGCACTGTGTTGTTGAAACTGTAGGGAGCCAAAAGAGCATGGGCAAATTAAATCACTGCATGAACAAAGGCTTTTGTCTTAAGCTTTCTCCATAAGAAATGAAAGATCCTTTTTTAAAAGAGTGACACCAGTGGAAAGCTTCTATGCTACAAATTCAAGACACACTCCTTTGAACTATAGATCAAGGTGTTTTACATGTCTCTTCCTGTTCAAAAAGGGGAAATAGAGGTAGATATGAAGGGAAAAGTCTATTAGGCAAGGTAAGCACTTGACGTGCAGGGTGGGGAGATCACCTCTGAAAAAAATCAGAGGTTTTGACAAGCAGGATTAAACTTTTGTAGGAGATAGGACTTGATTAACCATCTTAAAAATTAAGTCAAGGAGCTGGCAACCAGCAAGAAGTCTTTGAAAAATAGCAGTAACTTTGTCTGACCAGCTTAGCTTAATTAAGTGGAAGAAAGATTGACAAGTAATTTGTTGGAAAAGAACATTATGGATACAGCTAAATGAAAAATGTCTTTTACCTGCAATTGTCAAGATGCTTTCCTTCTGTTTCCAGATGATTTATGTTAGTTTGTAGGTAAGCAGATGTGTTTAGATGTTGCAGTCACTTTTAGCTATGTGCCATAGTAAAGAAGGAGCTGTGTCTAGCACCAACTTGTTAGTACCACTCAGAAGTGTTTCACTTACAGTGTGCTTAATTTATCTGGTTTCCTTAATCTTCTTCATATATAGAATATTCAAGCAAGTGTACATTTCAGATAGCAGATTCAATTTACCTGCATGGATATACTTCTATACAATTGCACTGTTTGCTGTTTAATGCTTTATGCCACTAATTATGCAAAATTTGCCTTTATTGTGAAATGAATTGTTTGGGTTGAGTTGGAGCCAAGTGATACCTAGTTAAGTATCTGAAAGTGCTTAGAGACACCAGCATGAATACAGCCTATGTCACATATTATAGAAATGAGATGTGCTTGGTATTGGTTTGTGTGTTCTTTGAACCCAGCTGTTACACCTTTTGCCTTCCTCCCGACGCCCCGTGCGCTCACACAGGGCTGCCTTCCTCAGGGTGCCATCGGCCGGACAATGTTGGCTGGTGGCTCCCAGGGCGAGGGCGTTCTCTGTGGGTGCACCCACCCTCTGGAATGGGTTACCCACTGAGCTCCGAACGGCCCTTGACCTCCGATCCTTCTGCCGTGACCTGAAGACGTGGCTGTTCCAGCAGATCGGCTGACTGACAGGGGTTTTAATTTTATTTATTTTAATGTTAATTTAATTGTTAATTTTAATTCCCATTTTAATTTATACTGTTTATTGTTTGTTTCGGATATTGTGAGCCACCCCAAGTCCTTCGGGAGAAGGGCGGCATATAAATCGAACTAATAAATAAATAATAAATAAATCTTCCTTCCTCATCCTTCTCTCACCATGCACCATTATTAAGAGACTTTAGGTTTCAGCCTTGGTTCCAAACAGCCAATCACCTCTTGCTCATTGAGCCTTTCCACCAGCCAATTTGACACTGGGACTAGAGGGAGATGAGAAAGTGGGTGGATATACTCCTATCTTCCCTTGCATCATGCATCCTATGGATTTCTGTGAAGTGTAGTTGGAAATCAAGATTACGTGGCTGTGCCTAACTATGGCAACACTATGGTGGCTACAACTATGCAAATACAACTGGTTTAAAGAGGTTTGAATTTTCACTTGCATATTCAAGGGCGTAATGGGTTCCAGATTTTGGATGCATTTTTTAAGTTAGCCCATTTGAGGTACATTGTTGTCCTAAGTGCACCCAATGAAAGGTTCCAAATAGGGCAGTTTTAGTAGACAGACAATACCAAAAAAAAATCAGTGAATATATGTAAAAATAAATAATTACATCCATTGTAGTGATTTAAATACAGTGGGCACCATACCACTGTATTTAAAGTATATAAAGCTACCCCTATGCTCTTGTATGGTGCAGAAGTTTGGGGTCTATATTCAGCTACAGTACTAGAACAAATATAGTCCCAGCACTTGAGATTTATTTTGGGTGTAGATCTAAGAACATCTGCTGCACCAGTTAGAACTGAATTGGGAATTTATACAATTCATGCACTATCCAAAATTAGAGCATATAACTACTGGCACAAAGTCAATGAAATGGAGACTGATAAACTCCCCAAGTTATGTCTACTAGAGCAAATAAAATCACAATCACAAATCTCCTAGATCACCAAACTGACAAATTTTATAAGAATCTGTGACCTTCCTGTCTCTTGTGTAACAGGAGAATGATTTTTTTTTTAAAAAAAAAGCTGCCCAAAGAACTAAGGATATAGAAACACAAAATGATATAGTTATCCTTAGTAAAGTGGGTAACATGGAATGGTTGAGCAAATACAAATACAACTTTTCAAATAGATAGCTATTTAAAGTTACAACTGCCAAAACATCTTAGGGAGATATTTATGCGAGCGAGATTTGAACAGCTTAACACAATATTTAGATATGGGAGATCCCATTCTATACCCTACAGTGGACATCGTTGCATTTGCGGAGCAGCAGAGTAGAAGACCTGGCTCACATTCTTATTTGATTGTTGCTTGTATAAGAGGGTGAGAGACAGGTATCCTGGCCTATATGCTAAATGAATGACCCATTGGGATCCCCATATCAAAACAATTTACCTTATGTGTGGCCAGAATATGAAAATAACATTTAACATAGCACAGTACTTAAGCAAAATGGTTCGGTTGAGATTGGCATATATGGAATAGATTGGGATAGATTGTAGGGATGACACTGAAATATAATTTTATCATATTTTATTTATCTATATATTAAATTATTGTATTTTATTCCAATTCCATTTTAAATTGTTTTTAACAGATTTTAGTAATAATTTGTATCTGGAACTCTGTCCTTTGATATGGCCCAAGAGCTAATCAATAAAGTAAACTCAACTCAAAATACAGTGGGCATAAAAAAGAAAAAGCAACTAATGAAAATAATAAAAAGTTAAACCTCCATATAGTATTAATATAAAATCAATTCATTTCTTATACTTATCACTAAGTCTTGAGCATATAGAAGCATAATGCTCTACACCTGATTTTACTTTATATTTTCTGTCAACTTGGGATAAACATAAAGATTCAGTTCAAAGATATGATTTAATCAAATCTCCTTTGAATCAAATCAATCCTTTAAAATTCAGCCTTAATAATTATTTCAAATATGCTTTTTCAAAGGAAACTGGGCAGTTTTTCCCTTGAGAAAGAGGAATAAAACACTCCACTTCTCATCCAAGAAGCTTCATCAGTTGTGATGGCGGGGGGAGCAGGGAATGGAAAGATAGGTACCTTTGAGACAGCTATGACTTGGAAGACTGAGTATCTTCACAGACAATTTAACAATTACTTTCTATCCATGCAAGTATATCTTAAAATATGATGACCAACCATTCCAACTGTGTTGAAAGTAAATTTGGTGATGGGGTTAATTTACATATGTTTAAGTTAGCTTACTCCTGTCTGGTTCTCACCAAGTGGTTGGACTTTTCAGTCCATACTATAGTCCATGTAGAAATATGTACTATAGCTGTAAAGCTGGAATTGTGAATAGCTAGTGTAAAAGTAGAGGTTGAGAGTAGGAATCAATTTTAACCTCTGATTTCACCCACTAATTAAACAATCTGTATTTATTCTTAAGAGAGCAAACAATGCTGATAGGGCCTTATTCATTCAAAAGTATCTCTATGTTTAGTTGTTCTCACCTTGTCCATAAAACTTGAAATGAAGTGTTCCACATTGTATAATTGTGCAATCACACAGCGAGACATAATTACATTCACTGAAGTAAAACTAAACATAAAAAATTGGTATCCAGTTATGCAAAGACTACTCAGGAGAAAAAAAAAGTTATTTAGGTAAGTATTGAATTGCACACATTATAGGCTTTGATAGGTTTCAGTTAGCTTTCTTAGCTAGTTGTAATGTGAATTATCTTGGATATATCTACAATTAGGAAAATGATACTGTATTATCTATTCTATTTTATAAAAATATATTCTATCAATTGGATTTTACTAAGAAAAGTAGATAAACTCCCCATGAAAACTGGCTGAATGACCTTGAGCCAGCAATTCTCTCTCAGCCCAACTTACCTCACAAATTTGTTGTTGTGGGGGAAATAGGAGGAGAAAGATGTATCGGATGTGTTCACTGCCCTGAGATATTTCTAAGAATAGTAAATTCAGGATACAAATAAATAAATAAAATAAAATAAATATTTTATTATACTCTTATGAGGACTTTCATCATGTAAGAGAATGATAAAACTGAGAAAGGGATCATGTAGTCTGTGCTTCTATGGATTGGGACAAGAAGCCTGCAATCTTTGGGTTCCATGGACTTCTTAAAGGCTTCCTGGATTACTTGCTCATTGTGTATTTCTCCTGTCTTATATTTGAAACTGAATTGGTGCAACCACCATTGCTGTGACAATGCTAAAGAAGGTATGTGAAACTTACAGTCCAAATCCTCAGTGAAATCAGCTTCCAGGAGCAGTGAATTGTTTGTCAGAGGGTCAGATGTGAGATTCCACTGAGAAAAGATACATGTATAGGTCACCTTGATGCATTTTCTTCCTCAGTTACTTTAGAGAAAAGGCTGTGTGTAGAGGCAGGGAATTTTCCAAGTCCCATAAGTCTACTAAAGAGGCTTCATTTTTAGTAGAAAGAAGAAATCTTCTGTTTTTTAGAAAAAAAATGCACATCCATGCTTGTATGTTGGCATGGATTTCAATCTTCATCCCAACCTTTGTGGTTTTGACAGTACAAGAAGCATATGTGCATATGTCCTTGGTTATGTTGAATGGAAATATTTGCGCACACACACAGACACAGGAAAAAAAAAATCTCCACCATATATGGCTTTTCTTTTTCCTAGGGAGAAAATGTGCAGGAATGTCAGTGGCAATGTCACAAGCAAATTTCACTCAATCTGTTGTATTCCCACACAGGGCTTGGTGATCATCTCTGCACTGCTAGACTAATAGAGAAGGATGTTTAACAAAGCAAATATAAAATCCCTGACCTACAAATTGCTCACTTTTAAATCTTTTCTTGCTAAACCTATAAAGCAAATAAGAAAAAAAGTACAAAACAAAAAGCAGAAGCAGTTTATTATCAGCTTAAGTACTAATACTAAATACTAATTCATAACAAATTTAGTAATCCATACTTACATTACTATAACTTGGATGTAGTTGGATGTAGATCCCAAAATTGGTGTTGGCCAGGAGAGAAAAAATTGGCGTTGGCCAGGAGAGAAAAGTAGAGTATGGTAAAAATAGCCAAAGTAAAGTCATGATGGTTCAGATGTGTCTATCCACACATTATTTATTTTATTCAGTTTTGATGCTACTAACTTCAGCCAATTCTTGATGGCTTGGAAAAACACAAAGAGAAACATAAAAATCTCAAAAAAATACAGCTAATCAGACAGAAACATATTACCAAAATAAAAACAAATTTCAAAATAATTGCAAGAGGGCAATTCCCAAAACATGTAAAAATGTAAAACATCACAAGCAGAAGAGTTCCATCTACCCAAGACTTCAGAAGAGATTTAAAGGCCTTCCACAATGCCATCAAGGTGGGACCCATAAAGATCTCAGTGTGACAAGGTACATACTACATACAAATCAATTCTGTTTATTACAGATAGTTACAATAGAACTTGTACAATATATATACATGCTGTATGATGCCATAACATATTCAGATCATTGTATTTTTCCACAATACATTTATTTCTTGTGCACAATCTTAATAATCCATCTCTGAGTTCCAATCTGCTATGAATATACTACCATTCATAGTAACAAGCACTTCAAAAATAGTAAAAAAGACCATTAAATATTTGTGCCAGAATAGGGCAAAATATTAAAGTTAGATATTCATGACATATTTAAGACCTTTTAATGGGATTTTGAGGCAGTTCAAAGCCAGCTACACACCTCATTGTATATTTTGTTTCATTTTAAATGTAATTCCCATTTTCAAGAACTTGTTTGTTTTTCTTCTTATCCTTGATAACAATATTACCCTACATTCATACTTAAATGAGCATGCTTTTTATATATACAATGCACATAATCAGTAATCTTATTTTATACCTATTCATTTCAAAAGACATGCATCTTCTTATCACTATATCTAACTTTTTAAAAATTAAATTCTAAAAAGCAAAGACTAATGACTATAAGTTTAATAAAATGAAATGTTATTTCATTCCATAAATTGCTATATCCATATATTCAAACTACTTGATGATTGGAATTACATATAGATAAACATTCTCTTAAATCAATCATTCATGAAATAATTAGGAATATAGGCAGAATTTTAATATGTTTTAATGGTAATACCTTCTTTGAATTTCATACTTTTTTGCAGCTCAGCATTTATTCTAAACATCAATATTTAGAATTTGCCAATATTCTTGAGTTCAATTTAATCAGGAGAAATTGACTGACTGCAATTCCATGCATATTTAATCTCAATACACAAGGAATAGTAAGAAACTGAAAGCTACTGATATACTTCCTCATAACCTGGAACCATGGTAATACATAATTCCCTCTCACATAGAACAATTTGTGTACAGAGTTAGGCCCTGGTATGTCGATAGTCATGTACACACAGAGAATTCTACTTTCAGTATGAAAGTTTAGAATTTTTGTGACATAATAGCTTGTAGACCAGATTCTTTTTTCATTTTGAGTTTTCCTTTCTGCATACTTTATTCCAAAACTGAAGTAATGCTGATGTAGCAGTTCAAAAAATTTCAATTTAGAAGTGGAACATTAGAAAAGTAACCTGTGATATTCAACAGGGACAGGCAATGCATGATCCTCCAGATTTTGTTTTTGAAAAAAATCTACTAGGCCTCTCCAGCACAAGCAGGATGAGAGATGACAGAGGTTTCAGTTCAAGAACTTCTGGAAGATCACATTTTACCCATTTGTGCTTTAAAGGCTCAGTCATTTTGCCAATATGTATATGGAAGTAACAAGTCATCATAATCATCATGTGACCTGGTTTCATTGACTTTTAGTTTGGACCAATTTACATCTTCTTTATTATATTTATAAATACATAATGATCATTTTTATCAATTCTTACACATCTGAGTATATTAGCAATCTAGTTTACATCAGGTGTTGGTTGATTAGCTATTTTGAAAGGATTAGAGATGATGGTCAGAGAATAATAAACCTTAGCTGGTGGTTATGTCATAAAGTAAACTACTTACAGCTTCAAGCAATATGAAACAAAACATCTATAGGATAGGATTAAATGTAGAACATTATGGCCTGAAGCACTGTACACTACATATGAAGTTGCTGCTCAGTTGTGAGTAATGTAACACAATCAGAATTAGTGTAGGTATATAATATAACATTAGTCTCCTTTGGATATGACATTAAGCATATCAAACATGATTATACAATGAATATTTACATATACCTGGCCACTTTAAAATACCTCATTATATCCACAAGAATTTCTTCAAAGTCTGTTCCTCTTTTGTTAGAAGATCTAAGACAAATTCTCTTTTATCAGCAGAATGAGACCTGATAGGAAAAAAAATGATAGGTTTTCTGCCCAATACTAGTTTAAAAATAATCAAAGAAGGAATGGAAGAAGCAAATTTAAGAATAAATGAAGACTGGGAATAGGAAGAGAAGAGAAGAGAAGATATTGAAGACGCAGGAGGGACAAATAAGGAGAAAATGTGGTAGAATCAAAGTGACTTATATTTGCTTTTTGCAGCCTCAACTAATATTGGAAATCTTTCAGTTCCTTTGTGATATTCTTTATATTGAACAACAAATTCAATGACTTTGAACACTATGATGTGAGAGCTTGTAGAAAGATAGTATATTGTCTATTATATTTACTAGTCTACATTTTTATTTGCCAGAAATTAGTGTAAGTGGTTGTTTTTTCAAGAAATGTCAAAAATGATTACAGTAAAAGGGAAATGAATTTCTCCAATTATATTGAACTGTTTTATTTCCTGTTTTAGCTTTGATGTTCATCTGATGATGATGATGATTTCATAATAACTGAAAAAATAGCTATTGAGATAACAACTGCAATAGGAGGAATGAATATCAAAACAATAAAATAATTGACAAATGCAGAATAAGATACATCAATAACACAATTCACTATGATTATCAGCAGCACACAAATCAGTTCCTGGACTACCAGCTGTGGGTATATACAAAAATGGCTTACAAACTAGCTCTGATTATATACTTGAACCAAATTCTTCTCTTTATGATGTTCCTGTTATTTAGATTCTGATCTCTTTCTCCATCTCCCTCCCTCTTTAAAATTTGTAGTATGAATAAATGAATTGTACTAGCTGGCTGAGAATGTCTATTTACCAGCTGGATACTAAACATCTTGGTTCATCATATTGAACTACTAGTCTGCCAAATATACTTACAAATTTTCAGGAAAAATGAAATTATCATCTTAGCCAGCAGATACTGGTAATATGGTTATGACCTCCTATGGTCAAAGAAAAAGATATGTTCCTGGGGTAGGCCTACTCTTCCCATTTCCAATAACTAGTTTCCCAATCTGTGTTGAGGAGAACAATTTTAAATGTCAGTCCAAGCTAGTTGTTGTTAGATATCTTATCTTACATGTGAAGACTCAAAGGGTCTGGAACTAGAACTGATGTTAATTTCAGTTGATGTTTCTAAAACAGTCTTATTACTGCATTAATGGGATGCTGCATTAATGGGTTCACTTCTTGCAGCTCAAAATGTTAAAGAGAGTAACTGTGCCAACAAGCTATGACTTGAAGGATTCAATAATTAAATTGCAGGAAACTAAAGCAACTATAAGAAGAGATGTGATGCAAGACATTGTAAAAATGAAGTGGAAAACATGCTCAACGTTTTAAAAAGAAAAAAGAAGTACAAGTGGCTTTCAGAACGTCAAGCTTACTAATGAAAGACAGAACAATTCTTGGTGCAGGGTTTCAGACAGAAAAGCAAACAGGTGCATTGGTCTACATGTGGGGTGCTTAAAACAAGCATTGGTTTGTCCAGGATTATGCAGCAGATGCACAAAGCATCTGTGTGATGCCAGGAAAAAGATTAGTTGCTTTAAACAGCTACAGAGAAATATTCTGAGGCATGTTCTGAGACACTTTTTGCCTTCAAGTCTAAGACACTCTCCAGCAGCTGGATTCAAACACATTTCTTGTATTTACACTGTGAGCAGCTCTGCCCAGATTAAGCCCTATTGTGCTTAGTAAAGTTATTAGTAGTTAACCTGAAAACAATTATAGCCTGAAAGATTTTTAAAAGGATTCTGGAAACTTTGAAATCCCTGGAATAAGTTGAATTATGTCACTTTCTGAAGCTATTTGATAGTTCAGACAGTGAGTGGTGCTGCTGTACATCAAATCCAAAAACAACATACAGAATCACAAAAGACTAGTGTTATATGTATTCCAGAAACGAATGCCCTTTCTCCTTTGATGGTCATATTTGAAGCCAATAATGGTGCAGAAACAGCTTGCATATTAAGCAAGCAAGAGAACTTTTGAATTCCTGCAGGCAAAGTATGTGCGGGTGCACGCAGGCAAGCATTATTGTTTTTGAATATCTTCAAGATTTAGTAATTCACTAGAGCAGGACTGTCAAACTCCCGGCCCACGGGCCAGATGTGTCACGTACTGGCCACAGCCACATCCAGTTTAGTGAAGGGGAAAAAAGTCCCGATACATCACGCACCACCACCAGGATGTGAGTTTTACACCCCTGCACTAGAGGTTCTCTTATAGCCAGAATTTCTCATATTAAAACATAATGGAACATCAAATTTAAAATATCAACTGATAATTGAAACAAGCAAGCTCTAGTAATCTTTTTTTTTTTTTATTATTAAAAATGTTTTACAAAATTTTTTTTT
>JANHFM010006391.1:33430-46311 GCA_032468115.1 Grayia smithii
AGTAAGCAGCCGTATAATGAGGAATACACCTTTTGCATTCAGGCTGTTTGCATTATGTGATCACAATTGCCAGCACATTGCTTTTCATGCATATTCCCTGTTGTGTGCCTGTTTATTCTCTTGTAATATTTTCTTCTCCAATGTATATAAATGCAAACATTAAATCCCTTCTTGTTTATTACCCCATTCCAAGGGTGGGAAAGCGCTTAGGAGACAAACAAAACCCAGGAGTGTGAAACTGACAAACCCAGGAGTTCAAAACTGACAAAACTAAAGTTTTGTCAGTTTTGAACTAGCTATTCCAGAACCACCAGGGTGAACATTCCAAAGGACAGTAAGTGGACAAAAGGAAAATACAGTTGTAGTCACATGATTTCCCACTTAGCAACCACTTCACTTTATGGAAGAATTGTTGGTTCTAACTATCATCACTAATGATTACTACCTACAATGGGAATGAAAATAGAAACAAATATTGTCTATTTTAACTCTGAGCTTGTATTTACTGTAGTTGTGATTTAAATTTGCATTTGAGAATATATTATATATTGCCAAAATCTTCAAACTAATACACAATCTAGACATAGCTTAAGAAGTCCTTCAAGAAGGCAATGGGGAAAAAAAGAGTTTTATAGTTTATAAGATTTTATAGTTAATAAAACTGGAAATAATTTCAGTGGAACTGCTGACAGAGTTTGAGTTCAGTTACTTTTCCAGATCTATTCATTCAATAGAAATACCTATAATCTGAAGAAATATTTTCTATGTAATTTATTTCCCAAATAGCATTTGTGCAACATTTGTGCAACATCTTGGAACACTGTTATAATTTACTGATGACTATAAATACCACAAAGGGATATTCCAAAGTTCAGAAAGTAATGCATACTTGGTTCATGCTTTGATAGTATTTTTTAGGGTAACCCCAAATTGTGCACAGGGTATGTTTGGGCTAGTGCCACTGCATCCAGAATTGATGATAAACCTCCTTTTCCAAATCTACAGCCACTCCATCTTATTGGGATTCAGGTGCAGCCTGTTGTCCCCATCCAGGCTTCTATCGCCTCCATGCTCTGCAAGAGGGCAGTCACACCATCAGTTGGATCACCATGGATGGAAATGTAAAGCTTAGCATCACCAGCATGCTGTTGATATCTCCCATGTTGTTGGATTATCTCACCCAGTGGCTTCATGTAGATGTTAGAAAGGAATTGAAAGAACACCAAGCCCTGTGGCATCTCAAAAAGGAGTGTTGTGAGCAGGATCTCTCACCCCCTATCTGTACAGACTGGAACTGGCTGCTGTGAAAGGAACTGAACCAGTGCAACACTTACTGCCAACTTCCAAATCCTGCTGCCAGTCCAAAAGGATACCATGGATGATGGTATGAAAAGCTGCCAAGAGGTCAAGGAGCATGAGGATTGGATTCACTACTTCATCCTGCTTTTGCCAGAGGTCATTGACAAGTGTGACCAATGCCATTTCTGTGCCATAACCAAGCTTGAAACCTGACTGAAAGGGGTCTAGGTAATCTCTTTCATCAGCACTCACTGGAATTATAACACCACCACTTTCACTAACCCTTCCCCAGATAGAAGTTGCCCAATAAGAGGCTGGCTTCTTAAGGAGGGTTTACAGAGTTAACATTTAAAAAAACTTGATAATCCCTGACTATTACAACCTGATAATGGTAGCAAATAAAATAAAATAATAAAATAATAAATATTTTGAAATGTTGAGATAGAATAAAAATAAAGCATCTTCTTAAAAAATTATCCTAGATTTCAAGCACAATCACTGACAAGGGCTTCTGTCTATTCACAATTTAAGACATCTATGGACTGACTGAAATGTTAAACACCCTTCAAAGATTACCATACTCAGTAGGTTGTTGGAACGTCAGATACATTAGTTCTCTAACATTTCCAGTTTTAAAAGCTCAACACTTTAAAGTCTTGGATATACAGAATAACAGAGTTGGAAGAGACTTTGTAGGTCATCTAATCCAACTCCCTGCTCAAGCAGGAGACCAGTGGTGGCGAACCTATTGCACACGTGCCAGAGATGGCACACAGAGCCCTCTCTGTGGGCACATGCACCATCACCCCAGTTCTGTTTCAGGTCTCTGCCATGAATGCACATGTGTCTCCCTAGCCAGCTGGTCTTTGGGTTTCTGCCGCCCTTCTTGAAATCTTCCAGTGATGAAGCTCATACAACTTCTGAAGGCAAGCTGTTCCATTGGTTGATTGTTCTCACTATCAGAAAATTTCTTATTTCTAGGTTCAATATCTCCTTGATTCGTTTCCATCCATTTTTCTTTGTCTGGCCTTCAGGTACTTTACAAAATAGATTGACCCTCTCTTCTCTGTGACAGCATCAAATATTAGAACACTGCTGTCATGTCACTACTGATCCTTCTCTTCACCAGACTAGCCATGCCCAGTTCTTTCAACCCTTCTTCATATGTTTTAACCTTCAGCCCCAGATTTTGAGCCTGTCATCTAGGGTGTTTGCTATTCCTGCCAGAATAGTGTCATCTGCAAGTTCAATGAGTTCTCCTATTCCCTCATCTAAATCATTTATGAAGATATTGAAGAGTACTGGGCCTAGCACAGAACCTTGTGGTACCCCACTGTTTACTTCCCTCCTTGTAGATGTAGTACCATTAAGGAGTACTTATTGAGTATAGTTTGTTACCCAGTTACAAATCTGTTAGTGATGCTACCTATCTCACTTTTTTCTAGCTTACCAAGAAGTAGGTTGTGGTCTACTTTGCTGAATACCTTGCTGAAGTCTAAGTATACTATGTCCACAGCATTTTTCTGGTCTACTAATTTAATTACAAAGAATGAAATAAGATTGGTTTAGCATGATCTGCTTTTAACAAACCCATGCTGACTTCTAGTTATTACTTTATTTGTTTCTAGATGTTCGCAGATCTATTTTTTGATTATTTTTTCTAGTATCTTCCTGGTATTGTTGTTAGGCTGATTGATCTGTTGTTTCCTGCCCCCCCTTTTTTGAAGATTGGTAACACATCAGCTCTTTTTCAGTCCTCAGATAGTTCCTAGGTGGTCCAGGATTTTTGAAAGATGTGGTACAATGATTGTGAGATAACATCTGCCAACTCCTTTAGAACTCTGAAATGTAATTCATCAAGTCCTAGTGATTTATATTTGTTATGTCCATATATGGTATACATTAGCATGCCTGCCGCTGATTGGCTAATCAGCTGGCGGGAAAATTGAATCACTGTCATTGGGCGGCTAGACTGCTGGAGCTCAATATAAGCAGAGCCTCGGCTGCCAGCCACTTATTCTTTACTTGAAGCAGCTTAAATAAAGTGCTGAAACACGCCTTGCTGTTGCGTCTTCATTCTACCTGCGCCAATCTAACACTGGTGACAAAGGTAACCTCGAACCACAGCAAAATCACCTCATGGCACAAATTGCCATTTTGAAGACCAGAGTCAACATCTGCAAGTCGTCAAACAAGCCAATACCAGGAAATGATGGCATCAACCCAGACATCGAACCATGGATCAATTGTGGCATTCAACCCTGAGAAGGAGAAATGGAATGCGTACATGGTTCATTTTCGCCAGTTCTTGGAAGGGAACAGATATGAAGGGATCACCGACAATCGGAAAAGGGCTCTGTTCCTCGCACACTGCGGGCCAGAAGTCCTAGATATGGCGATGACCCTTATAGCACCGACTGACATAGAAGCAATGTCCTGGAGCAACCTGCAAGCAACACTCCAGGAACACTACGCTCCATCCGGCACCCCCATAGCAAGCAGGTACGAGTTCCACCAGCGTTACCAGCAAGAGGGGGAAACGATCAAGATGTTTGTAGTGGCACTCAGAAAAATTGCCAGAACTTGTGAGTTCGACAACACTGAGAACATGATTAGGGACAGGATCGTGTTCGGAATGAGAGACCTGTCCCTCCAAAAGAAGTTTTTGAGCCAGCAAAAGCTCACTTTCAAAGAGGTTGTCGAAGAAGCCAAGGCGGCGGAAACTTCAGACAAAGTGCCGGTCAACATGAGGCGACACAAAACTGTGCATAGAATGCGAAGTGAGCCACTAACCCCATCTGAAGAATCACTGACCGGCTCGGAGACGGATGAAGACTCGTCAGTCCACAAAGTCTTCAAGAACTCAAGAAGTGGGGGTCGAGAGGAAGCCTACGCTGAAAACTGCTGTGCCAGCTGCATGGGGCTCCATGCACGCACGCCAGATGCCGTTTCCAGGATGCCATTTGCAGATGGTGCCAGAGGAAAGAGCATATTGCAGAGGTGTGCAGAGCAGTGGACCTGACCCCAGCACCTCCACGCAACCAATCTAGAGAATCCCAGGCTCATCTAGATGGTCCAGCCACTGACCCAAAAGAGATGAAGAGGGATACCCAAAAGAGAGAGGGATCCACAAAGCGACCATCGGCCATTCAGATGCCCATAATGGTGACAAGTTCCATGTGACAGTGCATGTGGAAGGGTCACAATGTTCCATGGAAGTGGACTCTAGGTCATACTTCTCCATCATGGCCTGGCAACAATTAAAACAACTGAAACCACAGATGAAGAAGCATCACCTGAAGCTGCAGAATATACACCTTAACGACTACCAAGGCAACCCAATACAAATCCTGGGCAGAGAAGAAATGAACATCAGCTTCAAAGACTTCAAGGGCAGCCTCCCAATTACCATCGTGGCCAGCAACTGTCCAACTCTGCTAGGCATGGAGTGGTTCAAGCCCTAGGCTTGGGCATCTCTGGCATCAATAGGATTCAGACGGACAAACTCAACAAGCTACTCGAAGAATTTAAAGACGTCTTCGATGGCAGCCTAGGTAAATTCCTGGGAAACCTATTTCTTTTAATCTGGATAAATCTGTAACACCAATTCGGTTAAAGCCTCGCAGGGTTCCTTTTGCTCTCAGACCTAAAGTCGATGAGCAACTCGACAAATTGATTGCCCAAGCCATATTGGAACCCATCGATCATGCTACATGGAAGACTCTTATAGTTACCCCCATGAAGCCTGATGGAACTGTATGCATCTGCACTGATTATAAGTGCACAATGAATAAGGCACTACAGCAGAGCCCGTACCCAGTCCCAATTGTGCAACATCTGCTGCACTCACTAGGGAGTGGCAACATTTTTGCCAAATTAGACTTGGCACAGGCTTACCAGCAGCTGCCAGTGGATGCCAAAACTGCGGAGGCACAGACTATTGTCACACACTGGGGAGCGTTTAAATGCAACAGGCTCCAATTTGGAGTCAGTGCCATCCCGGGCATATTCCAATCAATGATGGAACACCTACTACAGGGCATTTCAGGGGTGGTGCCATACTTCAATGATGTGCTGATCTCTGGAAACTCAAGGACCCATCTTTTGGATGGCTTAGGCAAACCCTGTGCCAATTTCAAAGGAAGGGTCTATGAGTGAAGAGAGAAAAGTGCATAATTGGAGTCCAGCAAGTCAAGTTCCTGGGCTATCTGATTGACGGCACAGGCATTCACCCCACAGAAAACAAAATTAAAGCTATTAAGGGAGCTCCAGCCCCCAAAACAAAGCGGAACTCCAGGCCTTCTTGGGATTACTAAATTTTTACAGTATTTTCCTTAAACAGAAGGCCACGATTACTGAGCCACTCCATTGTCTATTGGGGAAAGCGGAAGCATGGACATGGGGGAAGATGGAGGATGAGGCCTTTAAAGGAATCAAAGAACTTCTTTCATCTAAAAGTGTCCTCATGCAATACCATGAGACATTACCTCTACTCCTGACATGTGATGCTTCACCTTATGGAATTGGCACAGTACTGAGCCACAAGCTCCCAAATGGATCAGAGGCACCCATCGCCTATTATTCAAAGACTCTCTCCGCAGCTGAATGCAACTATAGTCAGCTGGACAAAGAAGCGCTAGCTGCCGTGGCAGGGATCAAACGATTCCATGAGTACCTATATGGCAGAAGTTTTCACCTGGTCACAGACCAGAAACCATTATTGGGACTATTGGCAGGGGACAAGCAAACCCCACCGTACATGTCTCCCTGGATGACACGCTGGGCAATATTCCTCTCCAGTTACACCTACAAGCTGATCCACAGACCGGGCAAGGACATTTGTAATGCTGACGCCCTCAGCCGTTGCCCATTAAATGAACCAGTGGAAGACCCTGCACCCACACATGGCCTGTTCCACATCGACTCGGATCAAGACTGCCCAGTCACCTCAAACGATGTCTCCGATCAAACCTGGAAGGACAGAATGCTCAGACAGGTCATAAACTGGGTCCTGAGAGGATGGCCACAGGAAAAAGTCGGAGAACAGTTCAGCCCATACGTGAGAAAACAACAAGAACTGTCCACACTTAAGGGCTGCCTCCTGTGGGGTGAGAGAGTCATCATTCCAAGAACTTACAGAAGAAAACTCTAGAAACACTACACAACGGGCTCCCTGGCATCATACGCATGAAGGCTCTGGCAAGGAGCTACGTATGGTGGCCCACCCTGGACAAAGACATCACAGAATGGGTCACCAAGTGCACGCCTTGCCAACAGACATGTCCAGCACCACCACACACACAGCCGAAGGAATGGGAGACACCCAGCAGCTCATGGTTGCGACTGCACATTGACTTTGCAGGACCAATGGGGGGAAAACATTTATTTATAATTGTAGACACTTACTCAAAATGGCTAGAGGTCATCCCCATGAATCTGACAACCTTGGAAGCTACCATCAGAGTGTTAAAAAGAGTCTTCACCACGCATGGCCTCCCAGATGTCATAGTGTTGGATAATGGACCCCAGCTCACGTCCAAAATGATGGAAACGTTCCTGGCAGAATTGGGCATCTGACACTCACTGGTGGCACCATACAGCCCAGCGGGAAATGGACAAGCTGAGAGGATGGTGAGACTCACCAAGGAGATGCTCACCAGAATGGACACCAGTGACTGGCAGGAAATAATTAATAGATTCCTGCTAGCACAACATGCCACAACATAATGCCACATGCCACAACGCACCACAGCCCAGCAGAACTCCTCATGAGAAGGAAGCTGAGATCAACACTGGACCGGCTACACCCCCAATATAACCCTGAAACACCTCTAGACTCGTCTCACCCACCCAGGACTTTTGCTGTGGGGGACCCAATATTTGCCCTGAACCACCATGGGTCCTCAAAGTGGGTGAGAGGGAGAATAGAAAGTGTCACCAGCCCAAATCCTATCGATGGAGCTGGACGATGGTCAACTGTGGAGACGACACATCGACCAGCTCCGGAAAAGATGGAGGGAAGACCAACAACAGACTGGCGAGGTAGACCAATGACAAGTGGACGGGGTACCAGAAACAATAACAGAACCAGAAACAACAACAGAAACAAACCACCCGGAAAACCACGAACCGGTCCTGCCACCCACCCATACAGACAACCAAGACTCAAGCCGGGAAGAGGTCTTCGCAAGCCTACCTTTCATCTGCCGACCGCCGTGGAGAGAACCATCACCAGCAGCAGCTGAAGCCAGAAGGGAAGTCCCATGGCATAATCCCCATCGACAGGTCCGAAAAGACTCTCTTCCACAACCGCAAGTAAATCCACAGAGTTTTGCCGGAGGTGCTAGGCTGGGCCCCGCACCATCAACAGCAGAGTTCCAGGACAGGAACCTTGGGGAACAGAAGATCCACCCCATCCAATTGCAGCCTCAATGCCGAGGCTGCAACTGAACCGCGGAGGTCCAGTAGAACTGTACGGTGCCCCGCCTACCTGCGTGACTACGTAGACAAGTGACTTACCTGATTGGACTGTGCTCTGAACTGAGAGGGGAGGGGTGTTATGTCCATATATGGTATACATTAGCATGCCTGCTGCTGATTGGCTAATCAGCTGGTGGGAAAATTGAATCACTGTCATTGGGAGGCTAGGCTGCCAGAGCTCAATATAAGCAGAACCCCGGCTGTCAGCCGCTCGTTCTTTACTTGAAGCAGCTTAAATAAAATGCTGAAATGGACCTCGCTGTCGTGTCTTCTTTCTACCTGCGCCAATCTAACAATATTCATCAAGATCAAACAGGTATTCTCTTAACATTTTTTTGCTTATTTTAATTTTTATTTCTAAGCTGTCTTTTCAGTTATGTTTTTTGTAGGTTGGGCTATAGTTTCTTTTTTCATGAAGACTGATGGAAAGAATGAGTCACACAGGTCTGCTTTCTCTCTACTGCCTGTTACTTCCTTGCTGTCTTCTCTCTTTAGTGGAACAACTGTTTCCTTGATTTTTGTTTCTTTTTATTTATATGTTGAATTTTTTTTAAAAAAAATATCTTTGACTTTTGTACATTTTTTGTACTTATCCTATTTATCTTTCAGTTTATCAGAGAGATCTTTGTGCAACCGTGCTGGTTTCTTCTTGGATTTATATAGTGATCTTTTATATATAATGCAACTCTGCCATCTCTTTTATGGGGTCTGTTTTGTTTTAACAGTTTGTATCCTTCTATCAGTCTGTTCCAGTCATGGGTTTCATCCCACCAAGTTTCAATATCTGCAACTATATCATATCTACCCTCCTGTATTAATATTTCAAGTGCACCCTGTTTGTTACCCAAACTTAGAGCATTTGTATGTAGGCATTTGAGATCTTTATGTCTGACTCTAGGTATGCTTCTTATATTTCCTATTTGGTTTTGAGCTTTGTCTTCCTTCTCATCACTCTTTACATTGTTTGATTTGTTTCCTAGGGTTTTTTGCTTTGATTTAGGTCCTAGAGATCCTAAAGATTGGTCACCCTACCCCTTCAATTTTAGTTAAAAGCCTCTTGATGAGCCCATCATCTTCCCATTTTTTGTGAGGCGTAGCACATCCCTTGTCAGAAGCCCATCATGGAGGTAGTGCAGACCATGGTCTAGGACAGGGGTTGCAACCTTGGCAACTTTATGACTTGTGGACTGTTGGCTGAGGAATTCTGGGAGTTGAAGTCCACAAGTCGTAAAGTTGCCAAGGTTGCAGACCCCTGGTCTAGGAATCCAAAGTTCTCTTGGTGACACCAACCCTTTAGTCAGTGGTTCACTTCTGGAATCTTTTGTTCTATTCCTGGATGTTGACCTTATATTAGAAGGACAGATGAAAAAAACTACTTGTGCACCTAAACTCCTTAACTTTCTTGCCAAGTTGTTTGATCATTATTATGTTCGGTTTGTGTATAGTCTTATTCCAAAGTTTGGGGTTTCTCATTTTGTAGGTTGAGTTTCAGAGTGGTTAGAGTTTTCTCTAAACTCTTTTATTTTTTATTTCATTCCTTTTATTTTTAATTACATTCTCTCTGCTTAACTCTTCATTTTCTTCCAAAACATTTTCTTTAATTTCAATTAAAATCACTCTGCCTTTCTTTTCTGGTTTAAGCTTAATATTTTCTTGCTCTGTTTAATTTTTTGTGCACTTTACATGATATACAATATATTTCTCTTAAACTAATTTTTTACAGAATTATTATTATATAAGCATTTTTTGTTATCCATAGCCACTTCAATTCATCATTCCATCAAACGTATTTTAAGGTATGTTCCATATCAGGAAAAGGTTGCATGTGCTGTATCAAAACACTATATTGATTTATGTTTTTAATCAATATCATACATAATATTGTTTTCTATCATTTCATACTGATATTAAAAAACACAAACTATTCAACCATTTCTAAATTCTGCTTCTCTATCATAGGATTAACATGTCTGGAATGCAAAAATCTGAATAATCATAGGTAGTAACAAAAAGATAAAGAAAAGTTTAATGCCAGGCTCTCTTCATTAGCCATTCAGATATTAGGGGTGGTATATTGTCTTCTATATCTATGCTAGAAAATAAAGAAAGAAAAAGTAGCATCTCATATGAAGATCCCTCCAAACACATTTAAATGCTTTCATATTACTTACTGAGGCCATAGAACATTCATGTTCAGTACATTTTGACTAATATATGAAAGCTAAGACCTAGCTGACTGGTCACTACAAATTAAATCTACCATACCAAGAAATTATCAAGAGGTTAACTAGACTGTATGCAGAAATCTTCACGAGCAAAATATATTCTTGCTGATCACTGAATCTAACATAGCTAATTTGAGCAAAGTGAACTTCCTATTTGTATCTTCAATAGAAAGACAGACCTTAAACAAAATGAGACAACACATATTTTATGTCCTAAAAGGGGTATAAATTTTTAGCTATGTTGTTATTATTGTACATTTACTACTAAGGAGGGAAAGCGTCTTTTGTATAAAATGATTAAACTGTTTTTGGTAGCTGTTCACCAGATCTTGAGAGATGTGGGGATACTTAATATTCTTGCTTTAAATAGCAATAGAGATTGTCTTTGAGTTATGAAATCTAATAGAGCCTGCCCATTATGGTTGTAACGTTAACACCATGCTCCATCCCTCCTCTTTCCAATGCATTTGTTAATTGAATGTATGGGTTGTGAAGTGCATATGGGATACCTGATGGGTGGGGACCACTTTGAGGGGCCTAGTGCCGGAATAAGACCATCTGTCTCCAGCCATCCAAGACCTTCCCTCACCAAGATATCCCATGCGTCACTTCTTACCAACTGTGGTCCCTCTTGGGCATCCTTTGCACATATCACTGATCTCTCACTCACATTTTGAAGATCTCCAGAGCTCAGGATTAAGGGGTAAGAAGGCAGACAGGCTTGTTTATTGCTGGGCTACTGGAAGAAAAGTGGCTGCTTGCCTTGGGTCCCATCCTAGTGGCAGGTAGACAGAAAACTTGGAAAAAGAAGAAGTGCTTCCTCTAGAATAAACATCTTATCAGTATCTTAGATGCTGGTCTCTCTGAAGATGAACACACATGTTGCTAATGGTAGATAGAAAGAAGGGAAGAGTTTTATGGTCTATGTTTTCTTGTCTGCAGAAAGATCAGCATCTAAGGGAAATTTACTCTAGAGGAAACATTTTCTGCCCCTTCCAAGTTATCTGTCCACCCATCATAGTTGCATCTGTGTTTGTCTACAAGGATATCAGCACCTAAGGGAAGCTTATCCCAGAGGAAAAGGTTTCTGCTCCTTCCAGGTTTCCTTCCACCTGCCATTATCAAGGGACCGAAGTCAAGCTGCAAGAAAGGGAAGGAAGATTTCTCTCTCTTGCCATTTACTTTCACTGGGGAATGGAGGACCAATGTCTAACAACAAAAGGAAAACAGAGAGTTTTTTTTCCAGCACCTCAGAAAAAGATGGGCACTTTTTTGCCACATGGTCCAGTAATAAATAAGCATGTCCACCTTTATATCCCAGAATCCTGAGCTCTGGATACCTTCAAATGGTGAATGATCAGTGATAGAATGGGGTGGACCAGGCAGGGCAGGAGGGAGAGAAATAGGTGGAGTGTTACAGAATCTGCAGTTGGTCTTAAAAGTGAAGAAGTGCATGGTTGCTGCAACAAATGTAACTGGGTCATAAGTATTTTTGCAGGGCTTGTTGTAATTTTGAATATCACTAAGTAAATTGTCACCAATTGTACCAGTTCTGAAAGATGGCTTCTACATAATAGCTGTAATAGCTATAATATCTGAAGTGGCTTCAAAGGCTTCTTAACTTCAATGTATTTGAAGAGAGAAGTGGTTACCTGTAGACTATTTTTTACATATTATTAGAGGAATTATCACAAGAAATTGTATATCACAAAGTTTTACATTTGCCTTGAAGATTATGAGTCAGCAATGTAGTTTATATTTGTAAGAATTTGCTTCTGTATTTTGATCGGTTGACAGTTATATGTGACAAAATATACAATATTGCTTCTGGGAGAATTAATCTGCCTTTCAACATTTCAAAAACAATGAAAAGGAGAAAAATAGGAGAGAGTGTATTAAATTGCTATGAGAATTTAAGATTATTGTTTGCTGAAATTGCTTTTCTTTTATGGCACTTTGGAGTTGAAGAAATCCTTCCCTTGGCTACAAAGTAAAAGTCTTAGTGTTTGGTACTTTTTCATGACATTAGAAAAGAAAAAAAGGGTAGATAAAAATAAATAGTCCTTGGTTCCAGTTCATAAGTTATTCTAATTACGAAACTTTTATTTGGAAGACCTTGTGAGTCCTGATCTCCTGTCTATTGGAGACAATGACATTTGTAACCAATGAAAGCCCTGTGAAGGATTTCTCCTCATGTAAATACAATATTCTTCTTCAGATTGAATTATATGAACTAGAAAAAGTTCCTAGCACCCCTACAGTGTCTTAGGAAAGTAATTGAGACTGTTCTTGTAAATGTGTCTAGGAATAAAGATCTCATGTGCATGTACACACTCTCTCTCAAGATTGATCCACTCTCACAGTTATCAGTAAATCTACCCCCCACCCACTGGTAATAACAGATAGCAAAGAGAGAACCAAGTGAGGATCTTTGTAGAGTGATGAAGTTTCTTCTTTTCACAGTTCCCATTTTACTGTGCAGTGTGGACCAAATGACTTAATTCCAAAATATGTTGGATGTCAATTTCTCATCACTGTGTAAATAATATAAAGGATATGTCTTTTTTTCTCCTCCCCACCCACAACAATTCTATTAGGAATGTCCAATTGCCTACCTTTTTCTCCTCCCACTTATGACTGCATCTTTGTTGCTTGTATCCTTATGATTTATATTGATAATGATTGTTTCCTGATTGCTTATTTGTACCCTATGACTATCATTAAGTGTTGTACCTTATGATTCTTGACAAATGTACCTTTTCTTTTTATTTGCACTAAAAGCACATGCACCAAAGACAAATTCCATCACACTTGGCCAATAAAGAATTCTATTCTATTCTATTCTATTCTATTCTATTCTATTCTATTCTATTCTAT
>JANHFM010006391.1:55269-70483 GCA_032468115.1 Grayia smithii
TTATTATTCACATTTCTTTCTCTCCAGCAGTCTTTGAGATTGAATTCCTTAACTAGTTCAAAGAAAGATTTAGGTAGCATTTCCTTTATTCCTTTCCTGCTTTTGTGGCAGGAAAGGACTTTTCCTTATAGTCTAGACTTATAGTCTAAATTTTGATCCAAAATGGCATTGAAATCACTGACTATACAAAAACTGTCATATCCCAACTGCACAATCCTATCATAAAGTTTTTTGTAAAATTTAGACTGACCTTCATTTGGGGTGTAAAGTCCAATTAGCAGAGGTTTTTTTTCTTATTTATAGTTAATTCAATCATCAACATCCTTCCTTCATTGTCAGTATCTATTATTTTTGCTGTTAATCTCTCTTTTACGTAAATTGCTACTCCTCTCTTTTTCTGATTCAAATAGTGATACAAATAGCTTCCCTATTTAGGATATGTAAGTAACTTTTCTTGGGATTGTTTAATATGCGTTTCTTGCAATATTACTATATCCTTGTTTAGCTTTGATAATTTTTGAAGAATTTTTTTTCTCTTTATTGGGGCATTTAAACCATTGACATTGAGGGATATAAGTGATAGTCCTTCTTGCCTTTCCTTACTTTTGTCTAGCCCTTGTTGCTCGTGTTTGCCTAATTTATTTATCTTCTTTGGTTCCATCGTTTCCATTATTAAATAGTTCCTTATCTCTAATCTTTTCAGTACTCTGCTCTTTAGTACAAGTGTCTATCGCTTCTACTGTTGGTTCTTTAGCTGTTTCTCTAATTTGTTCTTGATCTTTAACTACCCTATCATCCTCTATATCAAAATTCAACTTTAAAAATTCTTCTGCTTTCGACATCAATCTAGTCTTATCCTCTTTTCCTGCCAGACCAATGATATGCCTTCTGGTATTCGCCAGCGAAAACTAATGTTGTGATTTATCAACTTAGAAGTAAGGATTTTATAAGGCCTTCTCAAGTCTCGAACTTCTTTTGGTATTTGCTTTAGCACAATCGTTGTCCTTTAAACTCTAGCGAGTCATCCCTTGTTCTATGTAAAATTTCATCACATACCATTTTCTTCATGAACCTTACATGTACCTCACGCGCCAGGTTATGCCTCCTGGCATAACTTGTCTGTATTCTAAATATTTCATCCATTTCTGCTGCCATTTCATCTTTCCCGCTGCCTATAGCCCCCGCTAGCAAATATGTCATCAAGTCTGGGAGGTCCTCCCCCTTCTCTTCTCTGATATTTTGGAATCTAAAATAGTGATCGGTTTTTTCAGACTCTAATTGAATTATTTTAGATTCCAGTTCTTTATTTGCCTGTAAAAGCTTTTCACACAAATCATCCATCCGTTTTTCGTCCTGCCCCATTCTTTCCTCCATCTCCTGTATTTTTTGTTCGTTTTTTAGTATCTGTTGTTGGAACCTTCCTAATTTTTTGTCCATCTTTTCAAACTTTCCTTTTAACTCATTAGTATCGCTTCTAATCTCCCCAGTTTCTTTTTTTATGTCTTCATGATTTTTCATCATCATTTATAATCCTGCATGGATTATAACATTGAATGGAGTTCCTTAAAAGAGCTTGACTTCTCTCTCTGTATCAGTGACATGGTTGTTAAGTGAATCTGGTATCCCCATTAATTTTGCTTGTCAGAATGATGCGCAAAAGGGATCACAAGACCCTGGAACACTGCAATCATCATAAATATGAGTCAGTTGGCAAGCATCTGAATTTTGATCATGTGATCATGGGGGTTGTAAGTGTTGAAAATGGTCATAAGTCATTTTTTTCAGTACTGATGTAACTTTGCAAGATCACTAAATGAACAGTTGTATGTTGAGGGCTACCTGTATTAAGGCAAAAGGATCTGTTTTTAAGTCACAGTACAAAGGCACCACATACATTCAGAAAGTTTACCTGTATTTCTTAAAAATGCAAAGAACATTTTAATATAGTCAGCCTATTCAAATTGCAATTTAAACTTTAAAAGTCCTTGCAAGTAGATTTCCATTTGCAAAAATATTTTCATTATAACTTAATAAACTTTAATAAGAGCTGACGCTACAAAATTTAAAAACAGGCCATTGTAGAAAAAAAGTCCATAACCAGTTCATATTATCAGTTTTGTGTCTATAATTTAAACAATATGACAAGTTATGCTTTTTCCTCAATTTTTTGAAGTAGATATTCCATTTGTAAATTTAGATTTGGTTGTCCTTTTCTAGTCCTTTTACTTAATATTTTGTAAGTTTCCATTTTCTTCTGTTTATAAAGTTTTTGAGCTTTCTCTCTTTCTTCTCTTCTTTTTTTGGCTGTCTGAAATGAAAAAAACTAGAATCATTAAGACATGTACTTATTTCATTCCTTTAGAGTTACAGGATTTCATACTATGCATGCTGCATCAATCTTAGCAACTATAGACTGTATATAACAAAAAAAGCATCAATCAGCATTCTGAATGCTCTTTTCATTTTACTCACAAGATGGAGCATGCAAGTGTGGACATAAGTTTCTTCTACTGGTGAAACATAAGCATATGTTTTTAAGACTACTATATAAGACATACTCAAAAGAGATCAGCATTATTGAAATCAGTAAGTTACTGCCTATATAAAACTTAAAACCAAAACAAGATATATAGCCCTAAAACCAATGACTTTATTTAAAAGTTACATACCTCTTTTTTCTCCTTTCGTTCAGCCTTTATTTTTTCATAATCCTCTTTTGCTTTCTGGTTTGAAGTTTTTGCTTTAAGTTTTCTCTGAGTCTCATTGCTCCTGTGTTAAACAAGAATACTGGTAATTAAAATATGCCTTTAGTTAAGCAGAACTATATTCTCTAAGCAGTTTGGAACTTTGATTCAATGACTGAAAACCTGTGGAATGAATGAATAGCAAAGATCCTTAGATTATTATTTGCTTCAGCCCAGTACCTTATTTAGTCATTGTAACATTTTTGGGGAACAACACTGGAAATAATTTTACCATTGGTCTCTGGGGAAGAAATGGTGAAGTAAAAATGGATTGCTAAAAGCAGAGCTAATGACTGTGGAATGAAGAGCCGGCAAATAGACTGGCTCTTTTATACTGTTTCCCCCAAAATAAGACATCCCCTGATAATAAGCCCAATTGGGCTTTTGAGCACATGGCAGTAAGGCCAAGCGTTTATTTCAGGGTTCAAAAAAAATATAAGACAGGGTCTTATTTTCAGGGAAACACGTTAATATTTCTTGGGAGCTTGAGATTGCTCACAAGTACTCTAGGCAATTGCTTCTTGCAAGGAGACCAAAGACACCAGTCTGTAGCAGGTTTCCATGGGTGATGAGGGAATCTTGCTCAAACCATGGCTGATACCTTTTAAAAGGTCACTGGATTTACATACTTCTTTTTCCAATCACTTTCACAAATTATTGACTGCTTTTCAATTATTAGGAACTTTGGGATCAACAAATCTGGGTGAATTTCCTTCAAGTCTTAGCAACAGAAGTTTTAAATATAAGTTAAATGACTTTTTTTGAATAAACAGCAAAGAAATGATTATAACTTTGATTTTGGAAAGTTACAAATAGACTAAGGGTCCAGATAAACCTGAAATAAGATTTTGGAATTACTTATACAAATCGTCTCTGTGGAAAATATTTTTGTTTTAAATTATTTCAAACAATAGAATAAAATTTCAAACATTATACTCTAGAAGGATTGTATTAAAGAACACTTACAAATTCAGAATGAAAAAGATTGCTAGGAAATATAAAGTTGATTATTTGATCAAAATTAAAATAGCTGTTGTTCTGCCAACCCTTAATAAACTTTTGTTGAAATCAGAACTGAATGACAAGGCTTTAAAGATTTGTTTATACGTAAGAGATGGTATATTCAAAAATAAGATCATTTATTTTATTTTAAGAGGTGATGAGTACTAAAATTGTTTATACTTGTGATGAAGTCATTACTTTATATATTTTTCTTTATTATATTCTTATTTTTCTTTATTTTTTCTTTATCTCTATTTTTATTTCTTTTTTTGCACTTTCTTTTTTTTTGCACTGTTTTATTTTTCAGTTTGTATTAGTTTTTATTGAGAGACTGTCAGGAATTAATTTACAGCTTTGGGACTGGAAGCTAAGTCTGCATTACAGAGAATCCCTTTTACGGAGATGAGAAAGTTGAGGATCAAAAGAAGTTCAATTCAAACAAAGCTTATTCAAACTACTGAATAGAGAATTTTACTTTGTTTGCATTTATGGCCTCTTCCAAGGGGAAGAAAAGAAAGATGGCACAGTGTTCACCTAATAATGATGAAGACAGAACCAATCCACAAAAACAACAGAAAATTGATGGATTCTCTCAGCCAATATTCCGTCATTGGAGTCTTTTGTTGAAAATGGTACAATTCCATACAGTTATTTACATAACCAACAATTATGGGACTCCCAAGATAGGAAAAAGAATAAAGATGGGGGGAAATTTCTAATAATGATATACAACTGTAACCTTCAAATTGTAGGCCAGTACTCAGAGGTTAGAAGATACCCCATAACCTTTTTTGGTCCAAGGCATGTAGTTTTATTGATTACTTTTGTGTTTCTCACAGCTTAGTATCAGAGGCTTCTGCAGTCCTGACGTTACCTAGGCCAGAAAGTAACCATCTTCCGATTGAGACGTCTCTGGCAATCCCTTCTGACTTAAGGATAAGGAACCAAACAATTCATCAAATAGGCTTTAACTTAGAAATAGCACAGGAGAGAAGGCTATTATGGAAGAGGGTTGATGGGAAAGCAGTGACAGAATTCATGAATTCACCAGTATAGAAGCCCTAGTAAATATATTTTCAAACAGTACGGGTGAACAAGAGCTTATAGCATATTTTGCAGAAATATGCCATAAATTGAAGCATTTTTTCATGACCACCAAGTCAATGGGCCAGTTTGATTCTAGTTACTTAACATGGTTTGATAACGACTGCAAGGAAAGGAAAAAACAGCTTAGGAAATCACTTAGGAGATACTTAATCAGCCCAAATATGGAATTACAGAAGGAGTATATCATCATGAGGTAGAAATATAAGCAGCTATTGAAGAGAAAAAAGGCCTCTTATATTCACAACTTATGGGCTGGTTTAGAACAGGCAGCAAAGCTGGCCTCACCTTTACTTTTTTGGTTGGGGAGTCTCAAAAATTATTAAAGATAGAAAATCAATAAGTGACCCAAAATAATTTTGCAGTTTGATATGGCCCAAGGGCTAATCAATAAATAATGATGATGATTGTAAGATAAAACTGTGTGTGTGAGAGAGAGAAAAAAACAGACAGACAGACAAACAGAAGGCACATGGATAACAGCTGCAGTAACCTTTTCTCTGGGAAACTTCAAGCAGTGTGTCTTAACAATTCTCCCATCTCAGGGACTGAACAAAACATGTACTCCACACGGCCCTTACTCTGTGGCATTTCTTCCAAAAGAACTATAGAAAAACATGGCAATTAGTGGTATATTTTTTCTTTGGGGACTTTGTCAGAGAGGCGGGCATCTGCTTTGTAGAAATTGGCCTCAGAGCATATATTCTTTGTGTGAGGATCAGTCGCTTCTGAAGGCACATGTGCCGCAGTTTTTTAAATGAATCTGGCTCCCACTGGGCCTTTTACTGCCATGAATTTCAGCGCATAAAATACCTGCCTGGCATTACCTCTGGAAGTTTAATATAGTTTTGATGGTAAACTATGGGTGTCTAAAAATTTAAAAGTAAAGTTTATTGCACCAGTAACTCAGGAAAAACAATTTCTAAAACTCCTGACATATTTAGCTAGAGGGTTAGTGGTGGCAAAGAAATAGAAATTATTGTTGAGGGCCACAATGTACCTGGAATTAAAATCCATCTGTCTTGGAAAGGGTAAAGGATGTTTTGCATGACACACAGATGCTCCAGCATTTCACTATAAATCATCTCTAAAACTAACTTTGTCCTTACTTCTGAAAGAATAATTCTCTATTAGGTTTTCCAGGTGGCAAATCAACCTACTTTTGTTGTCAGATTTTAAAGAGAACTAGCCAGGGGTAATATTTGGATAAGTCTGAGGCTCCTGTCACTTTGACCCTTAAATCACATTCTTATTTTTACCCACAGAGAGAAAGACGGTGGCACTCAGCTTGTAAAAATGGGAATTATTTCCTACTTTCTTACTGTTTTTTTAAACTTTATTAAGCTTCAAAGAAAGATAAAATACAAATAAGGAAACTATAAAAGATTTAAAAAGGGGAAGAGGGATCAAAGAGGGAAGAAATTAAAAAGTGACAAGAAAAAAGAAAAATATATGCAAAAAAATGACTTCCAACTTTCTTCAGTAAAGATACAAATATATAATAAAATAACTTCTTACTCTAAATTAAAACAAAACCTAAACAATATAAAAACTAAACAATAAAAAACTGTATAGCAAAATAACCACTTATTCTAAGTGTAAACATAAATCTTAATGAAATACAGATAGATAGATAGATAGATAGACAGACAGACAGACAGACAGACAGACAGACAGACAGACAGACAGACAGAGACAGACTGTCAGTCGATCAGTCAGAAAGACACAAAGGTAGAGATAGAGCTAAATACAGAGATAGAAAAACAGCAGTCATTCTATTTCTCCATTCATTGACAAGGAGAGTTTATTTAAAGAAATTTGTATATTTATTTTGCTTTATTTTTCCCCTAAATTCTCAGAAACTTCATTTGTATTGCTGCAATAGCAAATAGCAGATGGCCATCATGACATTTTTGGCTTAGCTCCTTAAGTATGCTATTCTTTACAGGATGCATCTGTCACATCTGGAAATAGTGGTGATAAAGAGGGACCTTGGGACTTTGAATTTTTTAAAGGCTTCCAAAATCATAACAATCTCCAAACTCAACATTGCAAAATAATGGTAATAAAAATATGGATCCCTATTTCCATTTTTTGGAGATTTAGGTGACATATTGATCATAAATTATAGTTATTAAAAATAAATTATTTGTTATTGTCAGGCTTCTAGCTGGCGGTGATAAAAAGTGCTGGGCAGCTGTCTCAATAAACTTCAAACAACTACCATATGTGTAGATGTCAACACATAAATATCAGGAACATTACCTCCAACAAGAGCAAAATATTCAAAATCAGAGCTGTTTGAATCGCACATGGTCTCTTGTATAACATCTAGCAATATTTCTGAATATTTTCATACTACACTTTTCTTGTCTAAATAAAATCTTAATTTTATTAGGCATAAAAAAAGTATTAGGTATTTGGCATACTGGAATATAAAATCTGGGTCATATATTCTTTATACAAGTAATTATACACAATTTGCTTGTATATTTGTCACCTCACGATTGGACTATTGCAATGCGCTCTACATGGGCTACCTTTGAAGAGCGTTCAGAGACTTCAATTGGTCCAGAATGCAGCTGCACGAGCTATTATGGGTGTTCCTAGGTACACCCATGTCACACCAATTCTCCGCAAGCTGCAACTGGTTTCCTATCAGTCTCCAGGTACAATTCAAGGTGTTGGTTATTACCTATAAAGCCCTAGATGGCTTAGGACCAGGCTATCTTCAAAACCGTCTCCTACCCTGCATCTCCCTATGACTGGTAAGATCCCAAAGGGTCGGTCTCCTCCGTTTTCCGTGAGCTAAACAATGTCGGCTGGCGGGCCCGTGGGAAAGAGCCTTCTCTGTGGCTGTCCTGGCTCTCTGGAACCAACTACCTCCCAAGGTCCGGACTACCTCCACCCTGCTGGCCTTCTGTAAGGCAGTTAAAACTTGACTTTTCCGGCAGGCATGGGGCCGTTGATCTCGCTATTATGATCCAGCGAGATCCAGCCCAGATGAGATGTGTGTTTTTTTTATTCTTTTTATTTTTATTTTTATTGTTTTAATTCATTTTGAAATTTTGAAATTTTATTATATTGCTGTATTTTTGTTGTGAGCCACCCAGAGTCCTCTGGGAGAAAATAATAAAATAAATAAAATAAAATAAAATAAAATAAATAAATTCAGCATTGTCTCAGTGTAACTGTTACCCAGAGCTCAATTGTTCTGTCTTCTTCAAAGCAGCTCATTAGAGTTCAATGAATAAGATCTTTCAAATTCATTAAGAATTCATTTCCATTCATTTCTTTTACCATTTGTTGTGATTCTTCCTTTTCACTTCATTGTGATTCAAGAGACAGAGTCCTTAGCACTTCAGCATTAATCACTTATTGCTAAATGCAGGATCCAAGCATAAGACCACTACAAAGTTTTAATACAAATCCCTTTCCACAGACAGCACATACTACAGTACTATTCTTATATGCAGTCATATATGCTTTTTCAGTTCTGAAATCTTAATTAATTTTTTATAACAACACTTTTTAAGCACAGCATCCCCTGCTTCCATGCTGTTTAACAGCATCCAACTTGCTTCTTCATAAATTCCAACGAAGGTTTTATCCTGCCAAATCTAATCCAATTATATATAGAGAGAGACCACATCATTTTAAATTATGGATTGAACATACCTGGTTCAGAACTATAACCTGCCCCCTCCCTGCCAGGCCAGACCATCTGGCTTGCAGAGCCTCCAGTGAGATCTCCCTTTTCTTCTCCAAAGCATCCCTCCAACTGAGATGGCAGGAATTACAACTTTCTGTTAATAAAATAAAATAAAAAATAAGTACAATCAAAGCCATATGGCTCTCTGCAGGGAAAGGATAAATACAGTGGGGGTGAAGCCACACATCTGCTACATTCAGCTGTTCCCGTTCCAACCTCTTTGAAGGAGAAATGCCAGGTGCACTCAAGCTACATGGCTCTTTGCTAGTGGTATCCTTTGAAAATAAAAGATCAGGATCAGCTAGAAATATGCTGGAGCTTCTCTATCCAGGTAATGGGGAAGCAATTAAATTTTCTCTTCTTTCAAATGCATGCAGCCTAACTAGGTCTTATCTTAGTTACAGAATCAGTTTCCCAGATATTGCAGTTTTGTTCTATAGTAATTTAGGATGAGTCCCCTATTTCCCCAGCCTCATAATTTAATGGAATTATGAAGAAGAAAAGAATTTGCATTCACAGTGTGGCTGATAAAGCTTTCTCAAAAGTTGTTAAGGGATCTGGGAACCATACACTCATGGAAGAAAAAGTCCAGGGACTGAATTGTTGCTATAGCTTTGTAAACTGGTGACCTGAAGGGCTGCTAAATCCTTTCACAGCAGTGGTAGTACAGATTAACTATATTGATATGAAATCCAGCAAGGCATTTGACTCTACTTTATGTTGTAGCTACAACGCAATGGGATGTGGAACAATAAAGTCAGAGTGGATAATATATATTTATTCTTATATTCTATTAAGTCTCAATTATTCCTGGGATTGTGTTTCACTGCATTGGACTGCAGTCTTAAATGTCTAAATAAAAATGGTAAAATTGACCTATTTGATCAAGGATAAGACAACAAATATTTTAATTAAGGACTGGAAACTAGAAGTGATATATGGATTTGCTGATTAAAAAGGGTTGAATATGGGAAAAAGAAAATAATGATGTAGTTTAATGAGGGGAGGAAAGAAGATTACCATTTTTTTGGAGTATAAGACACACTTTTCCCTCCTAAAAGAGGCTGAAAATTTGGGTGCATCTTATACTCTGAATATAGCTTTTTCAAAGGTTTTTTTCAGCCCTAATGAGGTATTAGTGAGTGAAGCAATCTTCTGTGCTTTGCCTCCTTTTCTCATTGCTTCTCTCTCCACTGATCAGCTGTGCTTTAGAAGCTGTTCTTCAGCCCCAACCCGGTGCGTGCATGGGCGGTCAAAACCAGCGAACTAATGTGCTGAAGCTGACCAGACTAAGGATACTAGCCAGATGAATACCTAGCAGGCAGAATTTTTTTTCCTATTTTCCTTCCCAAAAACTAATGTGCGGCTAATACTCCGGTGCGTCTTATACTCCGAAAAATACGGTAGTTTGTAACTGCTATAAAGAACAGAAGTTGCTTCTTTATATACTCTTCTATTTGTATTTCTTATCATGTTTTTTAACTTTCTTACTTCATCGAATTGTTTTTATTTTGTCTTAATCTTTATATTATTCCATGTTTATTCTTTATCTGTTGAAAATCTTTAATAAAAATCATGAAGAAAATTTTTAAATGAACTTGGACATAAGATAAGTAATTTACTAAATTTATATTGTTTCATTCCAGCTTCAGGGAAAGATTCCAATACACTTTGTAAAAGTTCAAGAATTTTTTCTTCTATTCCTCAATATTTTCTTTAGTTTCCTTTGCTGCCATCTTGTATCATGAAATTGGATAAAGTTGCTGAAGTTAATAAAGTTCAAAAAACAACTTCTTGGACCCTTGGCAGCTGCTGGCAAATCTTGTTTTTTCTCTGTCTATTATATAGTCTATTTTCTTGTTATCAAAATAAAGGAATTTGATCTAGGCTCCTTCAGTCCATGATAAATGGACCAGTATCTTCTTTATGTGGTGTCACAACTCAGACTTATTCTCAAGTTTAAGGTTGGCAAACAATAATCTTTGATCAGCAATAAATAAACAAGATCTTTAATTTAAAAAAAAACATGTTATACATGTACAATATATTGAAGCTGTAATTTGTACCACATTTAATTGTCATTGACTAGATTAATATTAGATTTTATTTTTCGATCTAATTCATTGGATCATTAATCATTATAACTGTGGACCTCTTGAAAGAAGTGCTTCAGTACAAATTTCAAGTGAAATGTCTATTTGAAGTTGCTTTTCAAAAAAAAAATTCTCCTGTGCAGAAAACTATTCCAGCTTTTAAAACTGTTGGAGAGGACAATTAAGAAGCTATGAAGTAACGTGAAACAGTTTGTCACTGAAGCAAATTGGGTTACATCATCACCTTTGTGGTATCAAGGTGAATTAAGAACATTCACACAAGTCTATTAACAATACTATCCAGTTTAAAGGCCTAGAAGAATATTTTCATTAAAACAATTCACATTTTAGCATAGATTTTGCTGACTATTGGTTTCTTCTCTTGCTTTCAATTTCCCTTATTCATATTTATAACATTAAATATCCTGCAGCTGAGTACGAATAGCCACTCAACAAACAGACTGGATAAACAGACCTATCATGTATTACTGAGACTTAGTTGAAAAAGGACGACAATGTCACCCTTGTAAAATACCTGCTTTCTGAGTTTTTGGGTCCATCTGCAACCTTGGCTTCAGGACTGGAAGGAAATCATAGCATTCATTGTTAAAAGAATCCTAACTGTGACCAGAGATCTTTCCCTGGAATTTTCTGGGTGTGAATGCCCACATCTAAAATTAGGCTGCAGAGTTTGGCTATCCTATTGGATACTCTGCTGCTCAGTGAATCCCTTTCTGGGCTCTTAGACATGGCCCTGGGGCTATGTTCTCAGCCTGGGATCCATATCTTTGGAGTCAGAGGAACCCATGAATTCAAGGCACTCAACTAATGCTGTGCCCAACTGAGATATCATAATAAATGTTAGACATTGCTTTCCCCTCAGAACAGAAGATCAACTGTTTCTGTTTCTGGCACTCAAATCAAGAATTAACTAAGTAAATCAATTTGAATTAGGGTGTTCATATAAATAATACATAATAATTTAAGACATTCTTTAGAAAGCATCATTACATAGAATGCATCATCTAAGTAACCACCAAATGTCTTCCAGAAAAGCCCTCTCCTTAATCTTCCAAAAAGCAGTCAATAATGGGATAAATCTAATTTCTGGGAAAAACTATAGCCCAGAATCTCTGACTTATAATGGATGGGATGACAAGAAATTTGACACAGTTAGTTGGTAAATTTGGCGTGATTGGTGAGAAGGACTCCCTTTTCATTGGCAGGACTCAGCTGCGTTAATATTCTGGACAATATTTAACATTAGTTAATTTGTTAGTAAGTTGGCTATTAGTTCCTAGCAATGAAAATGGGCTAACACAGTGAAATTTAAGGCCACATTGACAGGTACACTATAGCAAAAGAGGATGTCACAAAGAAAGTAACTTTGTCATTACCAACTATTAAATTAGTAAATGTTTGGGCCAGCACCTGTTAGCATTGTTTTGTTATCCATTCATTGATTTGGGGTATTTAAATATGCCCATATTCTTCAGGATTTGAAAATAAAGATGTTCATAGCTGTATTATTTACTGGTTAAATTGATTATATTTATATTCTACCTATTCTCCAGAATTTCTAGGTAACTTACAAAATGTTATCTTTTTATTCTATCCCTACATCAACAATCATGTGAGAATAGCTTTGGTTAGGAAAAAGTCATCCCAAGACTTTCTGTGGCTCAAGGTGGACTAGAATCTTGAGCCTTCCCAGTCATGCATCAACACCTTACTTGTACCCTTGATTAGGCTGATCCTATAGTGCTGTGTTCAATCCCCAGATCTCTTGTAGAACAAGAACAATGGTGTAAAAATGTGATAAAGGAAAAGCAAAGTTCATACCTGTGATGGACTATGATCAAGACTCTTACTTAGAATAAGACTTAGAATAACTTTATTGTCATTTTGAATGTACATTAATTGGCATATATTACAATGAAATGTTGTTGTGTACAGCTCTCAAAGGGTCACCACCTCCAAAACACACCACATAAACATGACAAAATAAATAAATAAATACAAAATTATGCATATACCCATTTATATTATATGACATAGAGAAACAACACAGTCTTGTTCGGATGTATACAAGTACATGGAGAGAAAAACAAACTTGTGAGTTTACCAGGTGGATGGCATAGGGAACAAAGCTGTTACAGAATCTTGTAGACCTGCAAGAAATACTTCAAAAACTTCCTCCCAGAGAGGAGCAGCAGACTGTAAAGTGGATGTGTGGGGTCTAACAATGCTTTCAGCTTTAAGAAAATAGCGCTTATAAGCAGTATCCTGAATAACAGGAAATGAGCTTCCTAAAATATTTTTGGCTGTCCTTCCTTACTACTCTCTGTATGGATCTTCTATCTGAGGCACTGCTGCCACTAAACCAAACAGTGATGCAGTTTGTTAAAATGTTCTCAATAGTGCCTCTGTAATAAAATGACCAGAACAGAAGGAAAAAGATGTGCTCTCCTCATTTGACGTAGGAAATGCAGACACTGGTTTGCAAGCTTCACTAAGGATGATGTATGGAGAGACCAATTCAGATTGTTGGTTATCTACACCCCCAGATACTTAATACTGTTGACCACCTCTACAGCTGCATCCTTGATAGTGAATGTGCCAGCTCTTTCTAAAATCTACAATGATCTCCACTGAGAACAGATACAGTAAAGGTAAATAAAGCCAAGGCAATGTTACTCCACTCCCAAAGTGCTTTGATGGGTACAAAGTTGAAATGTCTTTTAATTGAAAGACTTCAATATCAATGTTTCAAGCAACTGGTTGTTTGGAAGTAAAATGGCAACACTATTATATGCACAACCACAAAAGTTTCCTCTCAATACAAACACCACCACCATTGAGTCTGCAAAAATTGGCTGTGCTTTAAAACTACAAATTTTATTTCATGGATTTAAGGCAGGCTCCTGCTTTGATTTGCTGATCTACCTTGATGGGATAGAAACTACATATGTACCAAATGTAAATTAATCAAGTTACTAGAAGAAAAAGTAAAGGGTCTAGAGAAAACACTAACCACTCTGAAACTCGACCTTCAAAATGAGAAACCCCAAACCTTGCAAAATGAACATGCCCAAACAGAACACAATAATGACCAAACAACTCCCAAAAGACTTGACCTCTTAGAGGAAGAAGACAGATGGAAACATGTCACTCATAGGAAAAAACACAAACCTAGTACAAAACCCCTGTCCAAACCAACCCACTCTGATGCAGCCCCACTGGAGCTAAGCAATCGATATCATGGACTCTCACTAGAAGAAAACATACAAACACATAAAAAAGAAAAACCACCAAATGTCCTTAAAAAGTAGCACCATCATGCACTACTGCGATAGATAGAAAAACACCCCAAACCTCCCTAAGGAGAAAAAGGCAAGTGTTGGTGATAGGAGATTCAATTCTCAAGGGAACAGATCCTGCCATCTGTAGAACAGAGAGTCAATCCAGAGTGGTATGTGGTCTCCCTGGAGCTAAAATCAAAGATGTGGCCGAGAAGCTAACCAAAATAATAAAACCCACAGAGTACTACCCCTTTCTACTACTACATGTAGGGACGAATGACACAAAAAATGACTTGAAAACAATAGTAAGAGACTATGAGCAGCTAGGCAAGACAATCAAGGATTTAGCTGCACAAGTAGTTTTTTCATCTATACTGCCAACGAAAGGACAACAAAGAGAACAAAGAATTCTAGAAGTGAACCACTGGCTAAAGGGTTGGTGTTGACAAAAAACCTTTGGATTCCTGGACCATGGTCTGCACTACCTCCAAGATGGGCTTTTGGCAAGGGATGGGTTGCACATCAAAAAGACTGGAAAGAATGTTTTTGGAAAACAACTGGGTCAACTTATCAGGAGGGCTTTAAACTAAAATTGAAGGGGGAGGGTGACCAGTCTTTAGTATCTCCAGGACCTAATTCCAAGCAAAAAACCCTAGAAAGCAAGGTAAATAACAAAGTAAGGAGGGATGGGAAGGAAGACAATCTCAAACACGAAATAGGAGATACAACAAGTATACCCAGAGTCAAGCATAAAAATCTTAAGTGCCGGGACTTCTGGGTTTGGTGGCTTCGGCGGCGGCAGCTCTTTGTTCGAGCTGTCAGCAGCCCATCCTGTAAATCGGGAAATTTGGCTTAAAATCAGCCGAAAATCCTGGTAAAGCTGACCCCTCGGGAGAAGAGGGGACAGCAAGCCCTCCATGGAGGTCGGGTCATTCCAGATCTCCAGGCTTTTTAAAGCCTGGGGATCAAAAGAAGGACCCCCCTGGAAACAGAGCAAGTGCTCTGGGACGAGGCTGCGACCTGCTCAGGGGAAGCAGACAAGACGCAGCCTCCACCGCTGCCACGAAAGAAACTGAAAGAAATAAAGTAACTTAAGAAGCAGATGGGGGCTTCCGGCTTGACTTCCGGTACCGGTGACAGCCCTTTTTAAGGGCTGCCAGCACCGCTGCTTGTATTGTCGGGGGGGGCGGCGTTCAGCGGCCGCCCCCACCGGCAAGATGCTGACCCATCGGGAGAAGATGGGACAGCGAGCGTCCC
>JANHFM010006392.1:7578-21690 GCA_032468115.1 Grayia smithii
ATTGTGAAATATTTATTTCTAATTACAAATAAATGAAATTTTGTCTTGAAGCATGGTGTAGCTTCAGGCGATCCCTGAGAAAGGGTCATTCGACCCCCAAAGGGGTTGCGACCCACAGGTTGAGAACCACTGCTTTAGGGGAATATGTTGTAATTTTGAATGGTAACTACGTGACTGGTCTACCTGTAAGGTTGAAATACCATAACTCAAATTTAAATTTAATAAGGGGAGACTTAATTCCTTTTCTTTTCCCAGCAACCCAGCCTAAAAACTTTACTTCCTACACAAATATAATAATTGCAAGGCTCTGTCACCTGTTTCTTCTCCTCCACTTCTTTTTTTCCCCATGACACAAGGTCAGCTCTACCCTTAGATATGCCAGGTGCTAAGGAACAATGAGTAATAATGAGCTGACGTGGAATTATATGCCATCTGACTTGCTTTGTTCCTCTTAAGCTAGTAATTTATTGCCTTCGGTTAAACTGAATCATATTTTTTTCCATTTTCAGCAATTAAACATACATCAACATCACATCTCATCCACTTTTGTAAGAAGATTAACGGGGGGAGGATCTTTGTCTCAGGTGCAAAAATGTTTTGAAGGGACTTGCGGCAATAGTACCAAACAACACATATTCCAAACAGTTCCTTGTCATTTACTCTATGGCAGGCCTGTCAAACTGGCTGTGTGTGATTGAGTTTGACACCCCTGCTCTATGGCATCAGGTAAACCATTTAACCTATCCCCATTTGTGGTTCCCAGGTCCATTGACAAAACCACTACAGGTGGTTTGTCAGGCTACAGGGTCCTCCAGAAAAGTAACAAGGTGAGGGAGGTAAAATCGTACCTCCAGGGATATGGTGTTCTATAGACAAGGGGCCACCACCACCAAGAAGGCCCTTTTTGTGATCCTACCAGATGTACATTCCTAATATATGGGACCTGCAACATACCCTGCTTTCCCTTCCTGGTGGGCCAGATAGATGTAATGGGGGAGAGGCAGTTCTTCAGATAACCCGATGTAGGCTATTAAATGCAATGTAAATTCTATGTTAAAGGAATCTCTTGTCGTTATGCATACTGCATACAATCCTCAGTGGCATGCCTTTTTCAAATACATTTCTTTTTGGAATTAAGAAAATGCTAATAGGCTTTTTGTAGAAAGACAAATGCTAACAAATTTATTAACAGACTTATTCCAGTGGGGACAGAATAATGAAATTTCACTTCCAGTGGACTTCATGGAACGATTGTTTTACATCTGTACATGGTTGTACAAATTGTAGCTTTTCCAAATGTTAACACTCCCTGCAGTGACATATGGGAAGGCTGTGTTCTCCAGATATTCTTACATGTCCCTGAGTAAGAAAAGGGCTGTTGAAATAGAAGGCCATGACCAAGGAGAATTTACTGGGAATATGATCATTGGGAATATGCAGTTTGGCACTCTTCAGGAAGAATGTCTTACTAAATATTATGCACAATTTTAATATGAGGATTTCAGGGCATGATTCAACCTGAGGAGACGGGTGCTAACTAAATCTGTCTAGATTTTACTTTGTGACTGATATGATAGTTCTAAACCCATGGTTTGGTTTACTAAGATGTGCTCAATAAATTATAGATAGCTAACTGCATAAAACATTTTAAGACATAAATCACAATATTCAAACCATAGAAGCTGGATTTATGCAACATATTAAGCCAGAACAAAGAAACCATGTTATGACTTAGTACAATATCAGGTCTATTACTGAATTGGAATCAGTTTTAGTTCTATCTTGGAGTAGATGCTTTGAAATCTATGAGATTTTAAATTAACATGATTCCATCAAGCTCTCATAGTCCTGAGAGAGCTATTATAATTTTATTCCTCATATAATTGTCTGTATTGCAGTCTATGTTGAATATCACCCCCTGCCTAGAGGTAGAAATCCTCAGCCCATTCCAGAAAAAAGCTGTCCACATTTGTTTGAAAAGCTGCACTGATGGAACAGCCACAAGTTCAGAATGCAGGCAAGCTCCTTAGCTGCGTAATAGTTCTTGTGGTCAGGAAAATCCCCCTATTTTGAGTTTGGTTCTTTTTCTATAAAGCTCCACCAATTGATTCTTGTCTATCTTTAGCCTCTATGGAGAATAAATCCACACTATTTTCCCTGCTTCATATATTGGGTGAAGCTATCAAGTCTCTTGTTATCCTTCTTTTAACCATTCTTCATAGGATTTAGTCTCCAAGGCCCTCAGTACCGTTGTCACTCTTCTCTGCATTCTTTTCACCTCTTCAGTATCTTTTCTTATTATGGTAACTAAAAGTGGACACAATATTTCAGATATAATTTGACCAGTGCAACATAGAGCAGGACTATCCCATTCTGTGACTTAAAGATTGCTTTTGCTTTTTTGACAGCTGTAGTAGACTACTGGCTCATGCCTAATCTGTGGTCTACTGGGATACCCAGATGCTTCTCGCAAGGAGTATTTAAGCTAAACATAACATATTTCTTTACCTGATTTTACCTACCTAAGTGAGAATTGTATATTGAGTTACATTTTATTGGAAGGAGCTCAATGTTCATCAAAATCCTTTGGAAACTTGAGCTGATCTTCTGAGATCTTGACAGTCCTGCTAGCTTTGTATCATCTGAAGATTTGCTGAGTATCTCTTCTGTTTCTTTTTCTAAATCATTTATGAAGATATTAAAGACTTCTAGGCCCACGATGGACTACTGATGAATTCTGTTATATAATTCCCTCCCTGTGGACAATAAACTCATTAAGAAACATGTGTTAGGTAGGTAGATTGTTCAACCAACTGTAAATCCATCTGGTAATGGCACCATCTATTCGACACTAGTCCATTTTATTAAATAGATCACTTTATCAAATGCATTACTAGGTATATTAGATCTGTAACATTTTTTTGATTTACTAATTATTTACTTTTATTAAATAAAATATAGGGAATAATCTACTTTTAGCAAAGCCTGTTGATAATCTTCCTCCTTTCTAAGTCCTGGATTATATTTTCTAGGATTCTCATAGGTATTGATATCAGGCTTTTAGGTCTGGAATTTCTCAGGTCTGATTTTCTTTCCTTTTTTAAAAATTAGAGCAATGGCATTGAACTAACCTTATATTCCAGGCAATTATAGTCAGTGAGTCTGACAATATATCAACTAGTACGTAGTACCCTGAGATAACAATTTATACAGCCTCAGCAGCTTGAATTAATTGAATTCTGTGTTGTCTCACTACTGTGTTGCCTATTTTGACCTTCATTTCTCTTTGACACCTTGGGTGAATCTTCTGATAGGTTGGGTCACTTTTTCTTTTGTGAAGAAATAGAAGGAAATCAGAATAATTAAGCAATTCAAACTTCTCCCTGTTGTCCATCACCATGTTGTCATTTTCTCCAACCAGTAGAAAAAATCTTCCTTTCCAAAGATATTCAAAGAATGCTTTTTGTTATATTTTGTGTGTGTATGTGTTGATTGAAAGACTTGAATTTGGATTATTTCCTGGTATTCTGCTTCTGTTACATATCCCTTTTTCCATTTTTTAAAACTTGTTCTTTTTATTGATCAATTGATCAAAGAGTCCTTTATATAACCAGGCTGATCTTATCAGGCACCGGCCTTTTTCCTTTCTTTTTGTGTTAATCATCTCATTTTTTTCCGCAGAATTTCCCAACCCTCCTGATTTTCCATTCAGAATTTTCATCCATGGAATGCTTCGTCTTTCTTCCCTTAGATTACTGAAGATAGAGGGTCAAGATAGTGGAAATTTCTTCAATGTTTTGATGGGAAAAAGTAAGACTGTGGACTAATATCTTGAGCTATTATCTGTTCAAGAATAAGTTAGTATCATTTATCATTTTCACTTAGTGATTCTTACCATATAAATGCGCTAAATGAGTCACAAGTAAAATTCATAAATCTAGACTTCATTGGTTTAATTCAGCTTTTCTCTAGTCATGTTCTGCAGATATTTCATACAACAGCTAAAGGAATTCCAATACATAATTGGGAATTGTAGGAACTCAGATCAAAACAGTTCATAGAATCATCAAGATAGAATTTTGAGGAGAAATTTGGACCATAATGTTCAACTTCCTCTTCAGTACAAGCATCTAAAGTAAACCACTAACAACAGATGGGTGCCCAGTTTCTGCTTTCAAAACACTGTATGAAATGAAGCCCACCAACTCTGGATAATCGTTTCCATCCATTTTCTGTGTGAATATCTGGAAGGTATAGGTTAAAAAAGTTTTCAGTCATGAGATTTTTGTCACCCATTGCTAATATTAGAAGCAACATACATTAAAAGAACAGTTTTTTATTTCAATAAAATAGCATCTAAAACTGCAATGTAATTTAATTGTATATACTGTCTTCAATAATCAGAAGCTATTACATTTTTGTGCTTGAATCTAATACATGTTTTGCCAAAGCAAACTGCATGAGACCAAATGATAATAGAATAAGAGTTTCAATGACAGCATTTCAAAATGTGCATATTAGTTCCAAGTGACAGGAATTGTTTAATAGAGTGCCCTGGCTGTGTGTTGGGTTATGCTAATGGGAACTTTGAAACACATCTTTGGTGGAATTACGAAGTGAAAGAGGTTATGGATTCTGGATCTCTTGTTTCTACCCTGGAGCATTATTCCCTATACTAACTGTCTCTCCGCTAAAACTAGATTTATCTCTTATTTCCTTTCTTATTCTTACTTTCTTTGGCTTCTATTTCTGATTTTCTGTGCTGAGCATAAGAATGCCCACCTTGATAAATATGTATGCATGTATATATTTATGTAATAGTGCTCCAACAGAAGAAAAATCTAGTAAACAGGTTCAGTTAGTTGAGTAATCTAATAATAATTTACACAGAGATGTTTTGATTTAAATATGAGAAATATAATCCTTGGATTTCCATTAGAGAACACTCATGTTCATTAAAATGAACAGCAGTAATTTGGGGAAAAAAAGTATTTTTTTCTGACATAATAAATCATCACTTTGAGAGGCAAAGAAGATAGATCCTTACAATGATAAATGCACTGAGAATTAAAACTTGAAGTAGAACTCAATTTTCTACAGTTTACTCCTTGGCATCTCCATATAAAACATTCAGTGAATTAGCGTTTGGAAAGATATCTACCTCAAAAAATAGAAAATAGTTTTAGTAGTGTTTTCTCACTCTCTCTTTTCTTTCTCTCTAGAAAAGAAAAATGCACAAACAAAATTCAATTGTACTGAGCTAAGTGACCCAGTGACCTGAGATTTTTAGAGACTTTTAGATAAGCTTAAGTTCAACGTCTATGATGGACTGCTCTTTGAGTCATGGTCCACTTCCATGTAGTTTTCTAGACAACGATATGGAACAGATTTCCCATTTACCAGTACTTCTCAGTCTAGTCTATGGCCTGGGATTTCATGGTTATTTCTTGTAAAAGTAGAACTTGGGTTCAAAGAGGTTTAGGTTTAGACTAACAGCCGTTAGTCGCTTTTGTTTAGCTGTCAGTAGTTCAGTATTGCTTCTGTGCACATTCTCTTTCTCACCCATATAGCCAGCTTCCTGACAGCCTTCTTCAAACTGCAGGATTTGTCTCTCATATTATTGATACTGATATTTCCTCTCATATTCAGTGGAAGGGGCTCATCTTGTTTGTCAAATAGTGATGCTTCTGGTATCCTTTCATCAGTCATACAAACTGCATCAAAAATGTATTTGCATATTTCTTGAGTCAGAGGAGATTCATTGTGCATAGAGTCTCTGCGTACGCACTAGCTGGTTCCCATTTAATATGATTGATTGAGCTTTGTGGACACTGGATAGCATGTAAATCCTCATATGTTCCCCAAATATCTTGCAAACTACTTATCTAAGTATAGTTGAATATCACATTATTGGCCTTACTGATTAAGACTTCAGCAATTAGTTAAATGCTAAGGAAAATAAATTCACTGTCAAAACAGCCTTATTTTATGATGAAACTTTCAATGTCTTTGCTAGAGTTCTTCATAAACAGGAATTTTAAATTATGCATTGTGTCAAAACAGCAGTTTATTTTAATACTAATATTTAAAAGCTAGCCATACTTTATATACATTTAGAAGTTATATTTTAAAAATAGCTGTCATGAACTGTTATAAACTAGTTACATCAAATACAAAGCTGGCATGCGTGAACTACCAACTCAAACATCTGGTATTAATAGCTTTCCTTTATTCATCTGTAAATCCTAGTCTGCAGATGTACTACATGGAAAATAGATACAATGACTGAGCTTGTTTCCTGAGTGAGTAGTTCGTTATAGAAAAAAAAAGACTAGAACCTTTATCTATTATGATAAAACGTTTAATGGTCAAGCCCAGCAAATGGATGGATTAGCTAGTTAGTTGATTTGTTATGACTGTCCAATCCAACAGACCACAGTTGGTTTATGAAATCTAAATATGTAATTAAAATCTTGAGATGTGCAGAAGCAAAGTCTCATGGAGGAATTGATGAGAAAAGGATACTCAGACATTATAGTTACCTATAAATAATCAACAGTCACAAGACAGTTCATTTCTATGCAGCATGGATTTTGCATGCACCATATTTTGCATATAAATGTTTGTGGATTTCTGAGGCAATCATTCAACATCATGGACCAAGTTACTCACTGTACTGCTAAATCACATTTATGACATTTATCTACCTGCCAATTTCATCCATCCATCTTTCCCAAAAACAAAAAGAAAAAAGATAGAACTCTTTCCCCATAAATAACTAACTTTACATTATCCAAGCCTTCTTCTAAATCTGGTCATGATGTCGGATCAGACTGATTTCTGAATTATTCAAACCAGATGCATCTATTTCCAGAACTGCAGATTAGGCTTTCACAATGGATTGGGAGCTCTCTGAACACTGATTATTCATACTATTTATTCTGTGAAATTGTCATCCACATACTTTGGTTTCTATCATTTAGTTCTTCAGATAAAGTGCCTTTCTTCCTTGTTAACTTAAATTATTACCTGGGAACTCGGAAACAGAAAAGTTGTCAAAGTATTTTATAGATTATAGTCCATGAAAAGAAATCTTCCAGAAAGCTACAATTCTATACATAAATAGTGAAAAAAAGCACAAGTTTGAATAGAAAGATGGAAGAGAAATTATTATTATGTATTATTAATTTATGTTGTTGTAAATTATTAATATTTAAATATACTTAATTTATATTGTATGTAAACTTGTGCAATCAATAGCTGAGTACTTAAACAGAGCAATAATTATTGCAAAAAATCAATATTGAAATACTTATGGTAATTTTGATCTTATGTTATACAGAAACGTATTACATACTGGCCAATTAAATAACATTCAAGTACCCCAAATGTTTATGGGGCAAGGGAATCCCATAGTCTTATAAAAATGACCATTAATACTCTCGAATAATTAATATTAGCATCAGTGTTAGGACCCATGCTCCTTCAAATCAGTCAGAATTATAATGCAAGCAACAAGAAAAATACATCATATGAACAATAAGGCATGCTAGAATATCTCTGGCAATTCTGCTGCACTCAACAGATGTAACCATGTTTCCCAAGACAGTTATCAATTTACCATGAATGGAAAGCACCAAGTATTGAGGCCAATGCTCCTTTTCTAGCCATGGCCGAAAGCTATCAAGAAAAACGCAGTGACTGTAGGAATGCAGATTTCATCACAGAAACCATTCCAAATCTATTACCACCCAAACTGTCCAAGTGTATTGATGAAAAAAAAAGCTGCATCCGGTTTGGAGGGGATCCTTGATAAATGTGAGGTTTTTCAGCCTTGGTGAAAGCTGGTGTTCTTGTCAGCAGGAGCCAAGTGTAACATTTTAATAACTGAAAAGTTGAGCTTTCATTCAAATTTCTCACAATAACTCTTACAAAGAATTACTTGGTGGATTGCCTTATGGATAATCAGGGTGTTGGCTCCACTCATTGCTTTGCCCTGCTCAAACTGAACTATATGCTGAGCTATAAAAGTTAATTAAAAAGTAGCTCTGCTGATGTTTGGAGCATTGGGAATTGCTCTAAGTATCTAATCCACACTCCAGGATAGTGTGCTTGTGTGCTTGTGTGCTTGTGTGCTTAGAGGTTAAAGACTGAATTTGCCTCATCGATGTAATTGGAGCAGTTAGTATTTGCAAAATAGGTTGAACCAACAAATAATAATAACAACAACAACAACAACAACAATAATAATCATAATAAATGTATTATAATTATATTTCTGCCAGCTTTTTTATGTCAGCTAAGCCAAAACTAAGAAATCATCTTATTTCTCAATGTACCGAGTGATCGAGGCCATGTCTTGTTTTATTTCAGCTTAGCATATTGTGCAGAAACAACCACTGCATCTTCTTAACTATAGTTTGTAGTTTAGTGTGTTGTATAAGGCCATTTAAACTTGGCAACTTCAAGAATGCTAAGATCGTGTGCAAAGCTTCCCGTTCTTTTCCTGTCAGACAGTACACTTCAGATCAGACAGGGTTAATAGGAGCTTTCGAATGTTGATTGCTGTATGCCAGCATTCACTGTACTAATCATGGTGGCATGACAACAATCAGATACTAATAAGAATGGCAAAATAAGCAAATGTCAAGAAATGGAACATTAGTGTTTTTTTCTCTCAAATATTCATGTCACCATAGTCTGAAAATATTCAGTCTCACATTTTGTGGGGAGCATCTGAAGAACCTTTTTGTGTCTTTTCTATTTCACAATGTATATACTTTCTCGTGGGCTTCTTTGTCTCCCAGTATCCTCAAGGCAAATGTCAGGATACAGTACAAATCTACAGGAAAAAAAGGATACCATGCCAACATGGAGAAATGCCACAAAATCCTTAGCAACTCTGCTGTAGGATCAGCCCTCTGAAACAGGCAAGATCAAGAATTAGGAGCAGCAGCAATTTCAAAGTGCTTGTTTTTTTTCTCCCTGCTGTATCTTACACCCAGAAAAATGGAGGTGGGGTTATTTTGAGTTTATTTCTTATGGTTTCTTCTTTCCTAGGATTGAGTAATCTTTTCTGAACCTGTTCCTTTTAATGGTTCATTCATCACTACTTCATTCCAGAGCGAAGTTTATATTTCATAGCATGTATCAAACTTACATCTTTTCCAAATGTAATAGACAAACTTTCCTTGTTATCTCTTCCTCCTGCCTTAAAGCTAATCAACATAAGGCTATTCATATAGAAAAGACCCTTCAATACCTCCAAGGAACTCATGTGGGGTTTTTTCTACCTAGATTTGTTTATCTCTAAGAATAAACATTAACTTTCACAGCTGGGGACCCATCCACAACAGAGCCAAAACCTTGGAATATTAGAGTAACTTTTAGTGCAGTCTATATGCTTTATTTGGGAATGGCTTGCTAGTGTTTGTTTGTTTATGAGGCATAACCACCTTCAGTATTGTCATGCCCTACCTATTTCGTTAATTTTGCTCATGGTTGGTCACAGTTTTATCTGCAGCGCAAGATGAATTAATTTTCATTTTTGTGGAAAGGAAGGTTGAGAATATATTATTTTAAGTTAGTCCCAATGGACTGAGCAATTGGCATCTCTATAATAAAATAACTACCAAAAATATTTGCATTATCTGTAATCTTTGCTGAAAGATTACATGTCTTTCATTCCATATTATTCTGAGGGCAAAGACAAAACGTGGGGAAAGTGAAACTGATTCTGCTAGCCTACCATATGAATACCATCATTGCTGGTTTTGGCTGGCAATTCCTGCACCTTGCCTTTTTACCTTTATTTTTAAAGAATATATATATAGTTCCACCCTAGGCACACAGCCAACAGGTTGGCCTTCAGCCCGCCACTCTCTTTCTCAACCTTAGGAAGAAGACAAGGCAGAGCACTTCCAAAAATCCTGCAAGGATGTCTCCATTTACCAGGAGTCAAAGGTATCCCTTCTCTCCCCCCACCCCCGAAAAACCTAAAGGTGACATTTTATACAGGATGACATACTCACTTAAAGGCAATAATCAAAAGCCAACAAAATAAAATATATTAAAACATGTTGCGCAGATGTAATCAAACAAAAAGAAAAATCAAAATAGGATATACAGCAGTGGTGAAATCCAAATATTATGACTACCGGTTCTGTGGGCATAGCTTGGTGGGCCTGGTATGGCCTGGTGGGCATGGCAGGGGAAGGATACTGCAAAATCCCCATTCCCATCGCACTCCAGGGTAAGGATATTGCAAAATCTCCATCCCCACCCCACTCTGGGGCCAGCCAGGGGTGGCATTTGCCGGTTCTCCGAACTACTCAAAATTTCCGCTACTGGTTCTCCAGAACCTGTCAGAACCTGCTGGATTTCACCCTTGATATACAGATAGTCCTCGACTTACAACAATTCATTTAGTGATCATTCCAAGTTACTATAGCACTGAAAAATGTGACTTATGGCTGTTTTTTACAGTTACGACCATTGCAGTAGCCCTATGGACACATTGCTGTGCCCCAAGGTCATGTGATCACATTTTCCAACCTTCTGACAAATCAATGGGGAAGCCAAATTCACTTAACAACTGGGTTACTGCATTATCAACTACAGTGATTCACTTAACAACTGTGGCAAGAAAGGTTGTAAAATGGGGCAAAACTCACTTAACAAATGTCTCATTTAACAACAGAAGTTTTGGGCTCAATTATGGTCATAAGTTGAGGACTACCTGTACATTGTCTTTGCAGTAGACGTTGCTTTAACTGTTCTGATCTCAGTTGTCATTAAAATGTTTTTTTATCCTTCATGGTCTCTTTTATCTTTATATTTGCTTTACTTCTGTAGTAAAGTGTCCAAAAACACAAAATTATCACCTTCATTTGCTTACCATTAAGTATTAAGTTCACTGCATGTGCAAGTTGACTTTTATGTTCTCTTCTTAAGGGGATTCATTTATGTGAGCAGGTAATGTCCTTCCCATGTAAGAATATTTTTCCTACAGAAATACAGTATTTTTTTCAAGTCAGTGTGGGATACTTGTATGGCTTATTGAAATTCCAGAGATCTTCTATAATAATGTCTGGACTTGCTAGCAAAATGTCTGGCTGAAACCTTACAATCTAGAGCTCTAGGACAATTGCTAATCAGTGTAGAAAATATTGAGCTAGACAGACTAATGGACTGATTCAAAATAAGGCTGCTTGGTTAATAGCTACCATTCATCAATGGGTGGAACAAAAACATTTCATCACATTTCTTAAAATCAGCTATTTTATTATGTCATGTTAATATTATTTTATTACTTACTTTATCATATTTTAATAATTGAATGGCATTTGCCTCTATTTAATGATTTGCAAATATTTGATTATTAGAACCCTTTGATTAACTTATTAATTTCATGACAAAGGTGTACGATTCAAAATATTAACCGAAAAAGCTGGTCTCTCCCTCCTCTTATCTTTGTTCCTACGTGTGTGAGGAAAAAAAAAGAAAATCCCTTGAAAGTATTCGTAATTCTGTTGTACTTCGTTGTTGAAATAAAATTATAATTTCATTGTCAAAGCAATAGCTCTTAAAAGCATGCTGAGTTATTTAAAAATCAAATCTATTAATAAGAAAAGGAAAAGCCATACAATTGCTGCATAAAATCCATTGTCACACTGAGTAGTATAAACAGCCTGAAAAGTTTTGGGCCACATAATTTGAGAGAAAACAATAGCTTTCTTGTGTTTGGGGATCTGACATGCCCAACATAATAGCATTTGCTATTGTGCTGGGCATGTCAGATCTCCAAACAGAAGACAAATCAATGAGGTTGCTTCAGCATACCAGGACATTTGCCCGCCTAACCCCCCTCTTTTTTCCCTCCCTGGGCATACTTCCAAACAAATTATTCAAGTACAGTCACCCATTGTTGTGGGGTTTTAAGGTATCTACTGGAAATACACCAAAAGAAACATCAAAAACCAGTTGGGTCTAGTAGTTAAGATGCTGGCCTCAAAACCAGGATAGTGTGAGTTCTAATCCCGCTGTAGGCATGAAAGTCAGCTGAGTGACTTTTGGCCAGTCATTTCCCTATTGGCTGTGGAGAAAATAGGAGTAGGAAGGAGTATTAGATATGTTTGCTGGCTTGAGTTACTTTATAAAGTAACAAAGGTGGGATAAAATTCAAATCAAATCAAATTAATGCAGTTGATAGTTTGCTACCTATAGCTTCTCTGTACATCTCTTGGTTATGGACCATGATTATGTAGTGAAAGATTCTGCTGAATGGAGCACCTAATGTATGATTTAGTATGATGTCTTGTCTACCAGTATGAAGAAGTACCAGGCCCTGTTACTCCTTCAGCTTCTCATATCCTTTGTTCCTAATGTTTCTGTCACTTGGAACCACTATATCACCACTGTAGTCTTCTAGTCTACATCCACTATGTCTTGTTTGAATGAACAGTACCTGCCTATCTGTCTGGATCTGGAAGTTCGACAGGATCTTAGCCCTATTTATTCTAAATGACCTTCTGTGGAATCTCCCTTCTGAATTTGGGAGAGTCAAATTTATTCACGGTGTAGATTTCAGGCCTTTTGGTTGTGCCATTCAGTATTCCTTGTTGGATCTTAACCCTGCCACTCTGTGTTAAATTGTCTCTGGGGCCTTTTTGCAAGACAAGAGAACCTGGAAGAGAAAAGTGGAGGGAGAGAGAGTTATTATCATTTTCTTCTAATTAATTCTAATATAAAATTTGCTCCTCCACACTCCAGAAAGCAATTTAAAAAGCTTCAAGTTCTCTTTCTTAAAAATGTTGTTCATCTTAAAAATGTATGATGAAGGATAGATCTGCTTCATAAATTGAAAACATTTTCAGTCTGTAATAAAATTTTGAAAAAAAAGTTTTTAAAATGGATTTAGTTAATATCTTTTTGCATGCATGCAAAGTTGCATTTTCTTGGTAACATCAGTACATCTCCTTCACAATGTGCTTACTGTATTTACAACCAGATGTTGCTTTTCCCCACAATGCATCCTGAAATTGCTTTTGAAACTAATATTATAGTGAAATATGTCTGCAGTTTCTCAAATGATTTCTCCCTATATTGAAATAGGCTGTTTTGGATCCTACTCTCAGGAGACTTGAGAATTTCTTTTTGAATTTCTGTTGATGGTATTTTTGAGCTTTTGATGAAGATGATTGAGAGTGTTACTGCTGGAGTGAAAGTTGAGGGCCACCACATTGTTTCCAATATCACTGGAAAGGTGGGTAGAAATGTTGTAGCTCATTTTCAGGGTTTTATTTGGGGAGGAGGAGGTTAGAGTAATAATAATGGCAGCAGAAAGCCTCTGGGAAGCAAACTCATCCTTTCAACCCCCCCAAACCTCCCAAAATGACTTTAAGTCCTGAAATGTCTGGTTGAATTGAATTGGGGCAAAAGTTGCCCATCCCTGTACTACCTCTTTGTAGGTAGACTTTGAACAGCAGTCTAAGTAGGAACAATGTAGGTCAAAAATGCTATATTTTTTTTGATATTATAGAAATTATATCAAAATCTTGCATCCATATACTATATTTCTTCTGTTGCAATCTATGTCTTCCTTAGTCTTCTTTTTTGATAACAGTTATCTCTTAGTACAGTGAGATGTAAAGTAAATTTGCACTTATAGTTCTAGATGTCTATATTAGAACTATGTGGTGGTCCAGATCAGGGGTGGGTTCTACTTACCTTTACTACCGGTTCTCTTCATGCACGCGCTTTGCTTGCACACACGCGTGTCAAATGCATGTGCAGTAACTAATCTACCTGAAAAAAACTCAAAACAAGCGCTATGCGCAGAGCAGAAAAACTGAGAAAAACGGAGAAAAAAAGTAAGTACGGGTGCATGGGTGGGACCGGCTCCCGGCCGTGGAGAACTGGTTCGGTGACCTCACACCGTCACCGCTACCAGATTGCGCGAACCGGGCCGAACCAGGAGCAACCCACCCCTGGTCCAGATATAAAGTGCAAAAATATGATTGATTGTTGTTATATGTAAATACCTAACTGACAGTATGGTTAACTGTCTAAACATTATAATTTGAACACGTGACTTACCCTCTCTTCTTGTCC
>JANHFM010006392.1:21790-32617 GCA_032468115.1 Grayia smithii
ACTTGTGGACTTCAACTCCCAGAGTTCCTCAGCCAGCTAAACTAAGCTCACCGATGAGATTGATTGCAGGCAGGCAGCCACTTCAATTGCTAGCTGATGCAATTGATTGCAGCAATCGAAGCCTTGCTAATGGAGGCTTGGGATTCAGTTTGAAGAAAAAAAAAGGTAAGCAGGCTGGTGGGGATGGGGGGAAGGTGGGTGGCTTAGCCAGGCAAGCAAGCAGAAAAAACAAAAAAGCAGGCAAGTAGCCATGCAGTAGCTACAAAATTAAATCTAATTTTGTAAATACCTTTCCAGACCTTGGAAAGGGACCTTGGAGCAGGGCAGGCAGGCAAGTAGCCATGCAGTAGGCATGGTTGGGGGTGGAGTGGAGGGGCGGCAGCCATTTTTACTACCGGTTCTCCAAACTATTTCCAGCCATCGCTACCGGATCGCCCGATCAGGTGCGATCCGGTAGCATTGCACCCCTGCTTAAGTCCCAAAACGTCTCAGAGGTTTGGCAGACTTGAGAAGACTGTAGCACAGTTATTTCTCCCGGGAAAGAGTTGATATTTCAAAGCAAACTCATTCTTTTCAGCACTTGAACAGAATGCTTAGTCACTCAACCTTAGTCAGTTACTGTCTTTCAGTTTACCAAGATGCTCAATTTTCTATTTTTTTCCCTTTTCTCTAAAAATACCATGACATAGATAATTAGGTCTTTTGAGTAGGTAAGACGCACGGGCAAGCAGGCAACTTTTCTCCAAACTTACTGATCTTCCAGTATCCAAATCTTCAATAAAAAGATGCTGAGCAACATAAGCCAAATTATCTAGATGACTCTCAAATCCTTTGCATAGATTCAGGAGATAAATTTGGTTGCAACAAAATTTTTCAGTTTCACTAAGTGCAAAAGCGATACCTTAGATTTTGTATTGTTTCATCACACCATAAGAAGTCTCTTTAAGTGATAATATAAAATAGCATTTCCCAATTTAACTGGCTTCCAATGTATAGTCTTCAATTTCTACAATTCTTAGAAATGACCCTGCTGGCTGAGGAACTCTGGGAGTTGAAGTCTATACATGTAGAACCTATACAGGTTGGAAACTAAGATAGAGAAATCACTTTCTTATGAGACTCTCTGTCCACTATTACTGGATTTCATTTGGACTTCATTATTGTTCATCCAGTGCAAATTTGTCTCAAGCAAAAGATATATTGGAAATAATAGTACTTACTGAACTGGCTAAATTTGGACAGCATTCTTAAATTGATTACTGAATTAACTCATTTAATACACTGATTTTTAAAATAAGCAGAGTAGGTTCAAGAATACGTTAAGTTAAAGGTTCCCCTTGCACATACGTGCTAGTTGTCCCAACTCTAGGGGGCAGTGCTCATCTCAGTTTCTTAAGCCGAAGAGCCACCAAAGTGCCCCCTATTTTTCTACTTGTGTTTTTATGTGCTTTCGAACTGCTAGGTTGGCAGAAGCTGGGGGAAGTAATGGGAGCTCAGTCCGTTACGCGGCACTAGGGATTCGAACCTCCAAACTGCCGACCTTTCTGATCAACAAGCTCAGCGTCTTAGCCGCTGAGCCACCACATCCCCCAATAGAATTTTTTTTAAAAAAAATTGATCTCTTTCTTTGCATAATGGAAAGTGATTTTTAGCAGTGCTGGGCTGGGTGGGGGAAAAAGTTAAGTCTTTTTCTCCGCATTGTTTCCTTAATTTTTATTGTACTCATTTAAACCACATAAAAGGGCAGGTTTATTAAATTTTTGCCCCTCCTTTATACTCCTCTTACTTTGTATCATTTAATTCAGGGAAACTGTAAAGCAATCATGAAATACCAAGTCACATTATCTTCTCCTCTCCTAGGTGCTTTGAATAAAAATAGGTTTCTAAAGATTTAGTCACCATGTTCTATATTTTGTCTATTTTTGCCCTTCAGAGAGAGAGAGGATTGGGAATGATGGAGGAGTCATAACTCCCAAATGCCTTTTTCTATATAAATATGATAGAACCATCAAACTATTTTTTTCTTCGCAATAGGAGTGAAAACGTAAGACTTTTTCTGAAAGACCCTTGTTATAATAGCAAAACTTTGCTCTACGTTTCTACTTTATAGGGAATAAGAGTGGGAGAATGATGATTATTCAGAAAATATTAGGCAGGCTGTATATAAAATCACCATGTTTTGATTGCCAATGATTAGTTATTAATTATAACAAGAGCCAATGTTGCTTCTTAGCATATAACATAAGGCTCCTTCAAAATATTCTTAAAGAAGCAAAGGGCCTGTTTCCAAAATAAGTTAATAAGAGAGTTTAAAGTTTACTGGGAACAACAATAACAAATTCGCCTACTTAGCTAAACCTCAGAGAATTCAGTTTAACTTAAATGGACCCAAACATGCACAGAATTAAATTGATATACCCAATCAATTGTGCTATAGGAATTTTAATTTGTCTTGCATAGTTAGTCTCCAAGGAAAAAAGCTAGAAAAGGATTTAGCTGAAAAAATAGCCTTCTCTATTACAGAACTTAGACTGGCAGCATACAGAATAGCTGTTTTGGCCATGATTGGTTGATAACAGTCAAGAGTAACTCCTGGTCCCTTGTCACAGCTGCAGTGTTTCTCTTTATGTTAGACAGTGTAGACAACTAAAGCAGTTTGGGTATCTAGGTGAAAAACTATTGCATGAACTAGCTGTAAAATACTATGAGTATAGAATTCTTCAGAGAAACTTTAATCCAACTCAGGATTTACTTTATACGAAATTTATTCCAATTCAGATTGGAATTTCCATTGCTAAATAATATAGTTGTAAAGCATCACTTACTATGACAACTACTTCAGGCTTCATGGATTCCAACGGTTGTTAGGAAAGAAATATAAGATTGATTTAATCAAAGTTAAAATAGATTTATGTTGCTTTCTCTGATAACCCGTATGAATATTTGCTGATCAGGACTAAACGATGAAGCTTTAAGGATTTTTTAATAGATAAGAAGTGGGATATGAGGAGAGGGACATTTTGTTCTATTTTAAGAAGGGGTGATAAGTTATTAAAATTTATTATGAAAGGGAAAGTCACTTCTTTATATATTTCTTTTCTTTTTATTATATTATCTCTTTTCTATTTATTTTTCCTCTTCTGTACTTTATTTTTTCCTTTATAGTCCTTTATTTTTGTTAGTTTGTATTTGTTTTTAGCTTTTTAATTATAATTTTAATAAAATTATTATAAAACATGTATAGCTAGCAGAACATTCTTCCCCTCTCCAATCTAGTGACAGTAGAGCCCTCATCATCATCACTTTGCAAGCACGATTGGTATCTAGGATCTTTGTACCACATTCCAATCTTTAGTGACTCATAGATTATGACAGTTAATCAGGTGTCCAAGAGACACAGAACGTTGGATAGCTCCAGATTGTTCCAGAGAGGTTTTATCCAATTGAAACAAAATGTTCAATTCCAGATTCTGTTTCTTCTCTGAAGTCTAAAGAGATGTTGGTTGGTCTTGAAATCTTATATCTCAGTCATTCTCTATACTATTCATGTTGTCTTGTATTTTCTGTTATAGATTGCACCAGTAGAGGCTAAACCAATTTCGTTGTATACATGATGTACGATGACAATAAAGGCTATTATTATTATTATTACTACTATTATTATTATTATTATCTCTTTTATTCATTAAACATGAAACTCAGTCAACTGAACATTTAAAACTGTGTCACAAATACAATTGACTGGTACTAATGGTTGATACGGGTTGCTGCCAGCATCCTAGGTATCAACCAAGTATCTTCTTAAAATATATGATGTTCCTAGTAGTAGTTTTTTGCAGTTCCATTGGTGTTATTGCAGGTAGCTGCAATTTCTTGATGTTGCAATATTTTATTATTATTATTATTATCTCTGTATGCTATTAAATAAGTAATGTGAGACCTGTGATATAAAGGAGACTAATTTAAGAGCTTCTGATTTGATGGGGTCCATGATGACAGCTCTATAACCTGCAAAAGAAGAAGAGAAAAATATAGTTATGTGGGGCCAAAGTGCCTTTCCCATAAGAGACCATTAATCATCCATTTTCAATCCTTGTAGGAAAAGGAAGTGGCAGGGTTTATCCTTCTAATCAGTTTTATATATTACTTAGTTAATTACCTGCAGTAGGAAAAGTGAAGTGGGTTATAAATTCAAGTAAGGACATTGCCTGAATCTTTTAAAGAAAGTGACCTGCGTGGACGGATGGATGCATGCAGGTAGACAGCTGCTAAAATATAGATAAGGCTACCTTAATACCTACTTACCTTGAAAGGAGTGTTACATGGATTTAATGTACATTTGATTCAACTACTAGGGCATTTTTAAAAGAAGAGGATGGAGGGGGATGAATAACAAAGAACTGTTATGCAGGTACCAATTTTTGTTTTGTTTAGGGATGGGGTTGGCACTTTTAAGCTTCATGTGTTTGTGTTGGCCCGATGAACAAAGAATGACAGAAGGAATTACTCCAGAGTAATTTTTTTATTATTGCTCACCTATAGATGGAAATCTTGCCAGACTATAGCACTTATTTACATAACAATTAGATATATTGAGCCGAAGTGGCGCAACGGTTAGAGTGCAACACTGGAGGCTACTTCAGCTGACTGCTAGCTGCAGTTTGGCAGTTCAAATCCCACCAGGCTCTAGGTTGACTCAGCCTTCCATCCTTCCAAGATGGGTAAAATGAGGACCCAGATTGTTGGGGACAATATGCTGACTCTGAAAACTGCTTAGAGAGGGCTGTAAAAGCACTATGAAGCGGTATATAAGTCTAAGTGCTATTGCTATTGTCATTGCTATATCCTGAAACTGCTAGGTGGATCTATCTTCACTCTTTTGCTGCACACAAAGATTCCAAGCTTCTTTATTCAATAAAGGAGCCTGAAATTCTGAAGTACATTTCCATACAGTTTGTTACACTGTGGTTGAATACATTTAGCAATAGGAAATTTAAAGGCCATAGGATAGAAGTCAAACAGGGACTGTCTTTGTGTAACAGAAATGTAGCAATCAGAATATCTTCATTTTGATTCCTACATGAAGGCAATTGCAGAGGAGGTTCGGAAGATCAAATGAATTTTCTCCTGCTGGGTTAGGGATATCTTTTTATCCAGCATGATCTGAAGCTTTATTGGCCAGGTGGCAGCTTATTAAGCATGAAGCACTTCAGCTTGTATTTGAAAAGTGCATGGGTAGCAAGTATTCCTTAAGGAATATTGACCCAGTAGAATGGTTGTTGAGCTGAACAGGTCATAGAATCAAAGAGTTGAAAGGGGACATTTAAGCTATTTGCAGCTACAGTATGTCATGTTTCCAATTTATATTTAGTTTGCAATTAACTATGTCAATTTTTAAAAATGATAAATACTGTTATCAAATGAGGTATTTCATAGCCTATATTTCAATTTCTTTCCCAGCTGTATGCATGTGTCTCTTTGTTCTGTTAAACTCAGACCATTTCGAGTTGTATGTTTTTCTGTTTCAGCTACAGATCTGATTTTGAATTATGTGCAAATGTTATAAACATTCCCTCTACCTCTTAATCCAGGTGGCTTATAAAAATGATAGAGAATGAGGGACTCAGGACTGACATCAAGCTATGTCTGCAGAATTCCCGCAATCTCTTAAGCAAATCCCTTAAGTAGAATAAGAGATAAAGTTAGTCTAGCTAGATAAATCCATGATGCCTCCTAGTAATTACTTCATTGTTTTCAAGATTCTTTTTTTAAATTTTCCCACTTCAGAGTAATATGTTTTGAGCAGTTCTTAATCAGATTCACTTTTGAGTGATACATTAAATTGATTATCCCTTCATCTTCCACAGTAGTCAGAGAAATACAGGGATTAACTAAATAATCCCATATTTCAGAAAATTAGGTAGAATTCTGAGTTTCCCAAAACAGCCACTTTATTAAAGTTTATTAAAGAAGCTGCTCTTGAAAGGGGTGGAAGAGAAAAAAAATATATCATTCTGAAAATTAATGTGACCTTTCCATAGAATTATTTTCTTTAATCACATCTCAGTGCTTTACAGGGCAGATCTGACGTTGATTTGGTAGACGTCTTTTTTCTTTTCATACACAAGTCATTAAAAGCACATTGAGGAGAGAAATGTCTGTTAAAAAATTAACTCAGTATGAAGAAATATGCATGTTTGAATATTACACCAATGCCTCCTTTTCCTCAGAGAGACACTGTTGAAAAATTAACTCATTTAATATGTTTAATATTTGGTTTTTGTTTATTTGTCTTTGTTTTATCCTTTTGTGTGTGTGGGGGGGGGTTGTTTTCCCTTGTTTTAGATATTTCTTTTTTGTATATGATTCTCTTTCTTTAATGTTATAATTTTAATTCTCCAATGATGCATCTTTTTGTGGCTGATATATCTTACATGTGATAAAATCCTACAACAGTTAGTATGGGATGTTAAACTTTATACAAATATACATTTGATCTTTTTTTTTGAAGTTCCATGGGCTGAATAAAATAAATAAATATAAAATAAAATAAAAATAAAATAAAAGCAATTTAGGAGAAAGCAAGAGAAAAAAGGAATAGGGAGCGCCAAATGCAAAGATAAAATGACAGTTGAACAAATATTTTGATCTTCTGCATTTCTGTCTTCAAGCAAGTCTTGATCAGATGGGCTGAAAGTATAATATTAAAAGTAATGATTTAAAGACATCTAAAACTGATTCAAAATCAGGTTGGTGACCTAGAGCTTTTCGTTCAAGTGTGCAATCAAATCAGACCTTTCACAAAACCCATCTGACCTTTCTTTGGAAGCTGCCTGTGAAGGAAAGATAAGAAAGGTAGAGAGAAAAGGGCAATAGAAAAAGAAAACAAGAGTCAAAAATATCAGAAGAAAAAAAAACTTGGTGGCCCCATACCTATTTGTACAGGTTTGGTCATTACCTGCTTCAATGCTTTCCAAGAACTGATATGTGCACTTCAAAAGTTCTTCCCAAAGAAGGAGATACTTTAATTCAAACAATATTGCTCACTTCTGTTTTATAGTAACTTTACCAGGTCCAAATCATGAAAATAAGGTAGGAATGGAAGTGAAAATGTGAATGACTCTCATATTAAAATTTCCCCAGCTCCAAGATCCAAATGTAACAGGCTGGAACATAATAACCTCATCCCCTCCAAAAGCTTTTCTGCTAGTTGGGAAGGGAAGTCACCTTGACTTCCCTGGGCCAAAACATGCTGCCAATCCCTGTATGGTGTAAAGCAGAATTGAATAATTTGTGGCCATCCAGCTGTTTTTGGACTGTAATTTGCCTGCCTCCTCGCCATTGGCTGTGCTGGCTGATGGAAACAAGAGCTAGAGCTTAACAATATTTTTCATCTTTGACATACATAGAATTGGCATATAAGCGCCATTTGCCAAAATTGATTCAGTTTATGCATCTTCAACAATCTTTCTTTTGTGAGGAGGAGTTTGGTAATTAAAAGATTGCGCTGTTGAGTAACTTCAGTTTCTTACACACAGCTAATACTAAAAAAATGATCAGGTGAGAACAAGGAAAAGCACACTGGGTGTTGTGTTATTGTATATGGCATCATACTGGAATCCTAGACTACTTCTGGACTTTTATTTCATATGTACAGTAGCTTGCTGCAGTTCCACTGGCAAAGGGCACCTTTCAGTCCACATATATAAATTTCTTATGTCAAATACATTACTGGAAGAGATTAAAAGGAGAGAGCAGGTTGGCAATATTAGTACTGTATATCTTGAAAATAAGTCTGCATTCTAATGGGGCATTATTCTGTAAACAAATGATTATAATTTTGAAAGGTTAACTTTACCTCCCACTCCCAATAAAGCAATTTATAAATTCCTTAAAATAAGATGCTGCGGCACGAGAATACATCTGATGTGCATATGTCTGTTTGTCTATGTGTCCATTATCTTTTTAGCCAGAAGTTTTAATTGTAAAGTAGCCACAGTGTATTTTTAATCACTGTGCCACATACCAGGAGGGTCTTTTCATTAAATGAAAGAGTGATATGCAAATCACCGTTCTCCAATCTGGTGCCCTGTAGGTGGGTTGGAATCCTTCTGGAATGCTTATCCACCATAGCCAATAGTAGCGTTGGCAGGAAATTACATTAATTGTAGTTCTCACACATCTGGAAGGCACTAGATTGAAGAAGCTTATCTTTTAAAATATTAGTTAATAAAAGTGTGAAATAAAAATACATTTCTGAAGCATCCTCAGTAGAGATCCCTTTGGGTATTATTATAGATGCATGCTTCTGTGAGTTCAAGCTATTAGGGCTGAATCTGAAGCAGTAAGTTTTCAACACATTTGCTCACTCAATTTGTTGTATGCATAAATTACTTGCAAATGGCCTCTGTCTTGTATCTATAAACTCCTGTCATCTGAGATGCAGATTCGAGATGGTAATGATTTTTCCCCCCTTACAGGCTGGCATTAGGTTTGCCCAACGTAGCACAGCTTTACCATTTTGGAAGTAGGGAGCCCCCTCTGCTGTTAGTTAAGAGTAAATGCTATTATTTGTTATATTTCCCTTCCACTCTTTCAGTAGGATTGGTAATCTTAGAGTTGGAAGGACATGTATTCAGATTGTGAAGCCTACACTTCAGGTTTCTGTGAAGTGGGAATTACCAGGGCAGAGGAAGGCTTGTTTGCCATAGTTGTCCATTCAGTATCTGAATACAGATTAGAAAAGAGCCTATAACATGGTTGGTTGATATTTGCTCTTGCTTACTGTAATACAACGATTCCACAATTCTTGCTTCTTCAGATTCCAAAGCTTATGACAAATGTATTGTAAAATAAAGTCCTTTACTTGAAGGACTGATTTAAAGTTAATTCCTCTTGTTTACGTAATTTGTGGATAGGAATAGATAATTTTATCAGGTTTTGAGGGAAGTAACTATGCTTCAATTAACAGCACTGTGCAAATGTGTTGTCAGTTGATTACTTATATATATATTTATATTTATATATATATTTCACACACACACATACATATATACATATACACACATACATATACATACATATAAATACATATATACATATACATACATATGCACACATGTATATGTATTTAGCATGTGTATATGTGTGTTATGTACACATTTTTGAGAGAAGGCAACAATTTCATTTTTAATGTGTGCCATTAAATCTATCATCTATCTATCTATCTATCTATCTATCTATCTATCTATCTATCTATCCCATAATAGCTGATAATAATAATTAGCATGGCATTTAAAATACAAGTTCTTGGGCCTTTCTTTACTTTAAATCAGGCTGGTTAATCATTTGCCATCCACTGAATCACTGAAAAGCAAACATATGTAGGATACAATACTAATACAATCATTCAAATTTAATGGTTAATAGCTCCTCAGAAAAAGAAGATAGCTATAATACATTAGAGCCATTCCAGGAATCTTGATGGTAATAATTTAATGATGGGGAAAGCCTTCTTATTCTCCATTATTATTAATGTATACACTGTAGTGTTTTTAGGGAGCAAAGTGCATTTTAGTAAGCAAAATTCTTCAGAGCAAGAGTGAAAGAAGCAGCTGCAGCTTCATTTGTGGGAACCGTTACAATAAAAACACCAAAGAAACAAGTCTGGACTGTTTGGCTGCAGAGCCTGTAGCTGTTGTAATATCGTTTTCAATCTGATTTATAATCCAGCCCTTGAATTATAACATCCTTGTAAGTAATTCATGAATTCATTTCATGCATTTAGGTTGGAGGCAGAAAACCAGTGAATTATTAAAGCCGTGGAATAATTGACACTTGAGTCTAAGTATCCCAGACTCAATGTTACAATATTTATATTTACTGATTTTGGAAACACATATGAAGCAATAAACCTGTTTCAATCAGCTGCTTGGTTAGAAGCCTCTTAATAAACATTGTTGTATACAAAGGCAGATGATTTTCAGTGTTTTAGCCATTTCATAGGAACCGTTGAAGTACTGTTTGACTAATGGACAAGAACACACACAAAATTTAAGATTGTACAGCAAAGGAGATATTGGAAGAAAAGAGGTTGGTTTGAATGTTGTTTTAACATTTTAGCATTCTTCTAATACAAGTAGTCCTTGGATTTACAACCATTCGTTTAGTGATGGTTCAAAGTTACAACTGCACCGAAAAAAGTGACTTACGACCATTTTTCACTCTTACAACCATTGCAGCATCCCCGTGCTCATATGAGCAAAATTGAGATGCTTGACAACTGACTCGTATTTATGATGGTTGCAGTGTCCTGGGGTTATGTGATAATCTTTTGCAACTTTCTGACAAGCAAAGCCAATGGGGAAGCCAGATTCACTTAACAATTATGGCAAGAAAGGTTGTACAATGGGGCAAACTCACTTAACTAATGTCTCACTTAACAACAAAATTTTGGGCTCAATTGTGGTCATAAGTGGAGGATTATCCATATACCCACAAATTGTGGTCATAAGTGGAGGATTATCCATATAACCACAAGGGAGGTTTCTTTTCCCTTGTCCTATGGTGTTCCTTAGTCACCGTCAATAATTTTAGAGATTTTTTAAATGGTTTTAGAATAATATGTAACACTCTTTAGAAACCTTTCAGATATTTCTTTTGCTAATGCAGGACTATAGAACATACATCTAGCAAGTCTAAAGGTAAAGGTGAAGGTTCCCCTCGCACATATGTCCTAGTTGTTCCTAAATCTAGGGGGCGGTGCTCATCTCCGTTTCAAAGCCGAAGAGCCAGCGCTGTCCGAAGACATCTCCATGGTCATGTGGC